>BHDV01064005.1:285570-328640 GCA_005406045.1 Adoxophyes honmai
AAAAAAAATGAAATGATGTTCGTGGAATAGTTTTCGGCGATATGAAATTCGATAGTAGAAATTTCGATAAAGTGATAGACACCCTAAACATATATATTATTTATTAACACTTCAAACGACAGTTGCATTTTGATACCGAATTAAATAAATCATCATGACACTTCCAGTTTTATAATTCTTTACATTTCCTATTATTCCTAAACTCTTCATTAGGAAAACAAAACCATATATTTTACGCATATGGTTGACTTTACGTTCACATAATATTTCCTCATATCACATTTTAACATCCCCTGCAATGGTAATTACGGAATCGATTTGATACGTTTCTTGGTTTTACAAACGATTGTTAAGACAGAGATTTTATTTTTACTTAACTCGAATTTTAGTAAAAAGCTATCGGATTCGTATTGCCTTGTAAGTGTTAAACAATCGGTTATAAAATTCTTAAATAACAAAAGATTAAAACCCAAGGTCATACATTCAATACTGATTTTCCTTTATAAGTTACTGATCTAATTTCAAAACTGTGAACAGCTTCAAAATCCTTGATGGAAAGTGTCAAATGCAATCGATTTTACATTTTTTGTACCAGTTGCGACGGTAAAGAGACTGAACGTCAAAATCATCGCTTAGTAGGTAAGAAATTGCAATAAAATTTAATGGATAAGTATTACTTGTTTTTACTGACTATTTTATTGATAAATATTTTAACATTTATTATACCCTACAAAACCTTTGTATTAGTTTATATTTCCAAACGTTAAGTCGTCACGTTTAGTATAACATTAGATTATAATACAGGCGTAAAATTTCACAAAATATTGTAGTAAAATATGACTTTGGAATTTAACAATCCTCTATATCAATCCAGCTTTAATATCACATATCTCAAGACTAATTAAAATCTTAGCATCGTATCACACAATCTAATGAACTGAATTCCTGTCACAAAATCGTACAAGAAAACTCTAAACTTACTTCATGATTACGAATCCAGCAACGTTTCAATATGCGGCGACGTTAGATTCAATATGCAGCAGCGTTAGATTCAATATGCGGCAGCGTTAGATAGAATATGCGACATTCTCATATGAGTGGAAGTCTATTAGTGAGAGTACGACAAATTATTACATTCCTTATCTAATTGTCCCGCGGTACAGTAGGTACGCTGTAGAAAACAAGTTGAGAATGTATGCGATTCATACATTAATTGTATGAATTGAACGCGCAAATGTCATTGTAATTGCGAAATTCTGTCACATTAAAAGTGAAATGGAAATAATTGGCAATTGGTACGAACAGAAATACTAAATTTTGGTTTTCAATGAAATAGGTATGTTTTACTTCGTCATTGTTCCACACGATACACTATTAAGTCTTGTCTTTTCGAAAAACATATTTTGCATGCGTAATGTAACAAGAAATATGCTATTGAATACATCACTTTTAAACTCTTATTGCTGTTGTCTGTCAAATAAACCAAGCTTTAGGCTAAACGCCCCACTTTGAACAACCTTTGTTCAAAAGGACATGAACAGCAGATTGTTTATGAAATTTCGTTTTTTCTTATCTGTGATTTAGTTAAGTCGTGAGGAAGAAAAAAGTCATTCAAGAAATGGCTAAAATATCAAGCGACTCTTTTATTTATTTTCTAGTAAATCCGTCGTGACTGTGTTCTCATTTTATTTAAGTTTCGCCTGTAGGTAATAAAGTTGTCTTCAATAACCTTTTCAATAAAGTAACTACATGTTTAAATTAAAATGGTGATTCCTAATAATTTCTTACTCAGCTAATACTGGACAATGAAATGCACTAAGTCATTGTTTTGATTAGCCTTATGAAATTTGAGGTCTCCATTACATCAAAATCGCAATTTCCACCTTAGTACTAAAATCCTAATCGTTACGTATACAGCTATTTTTAACAATCGAACTAATTAATTATATTGCGTAGTATTAACTGAAAGCACTAACTAACCTATTGTTTGTCAAATTTTGTATGCCTACGAGATCATAATTTTGTTTACAACTTGTAAATGTGCGCTACGTTGTCTCGCCATAATTTGATTTCACCTTGTATTTACTTGTTAAATTTTACATGCTTATGAGATCATAGTATTGTTTACAACTTGTAGTACGCTACGCTGTCATATCAAAAGTTGATCTCACCTTGTATTGCATGTTAAATTTTGCGTCCCTAAGTTTTGTTTACAAGTTAGAATTATGAGCCATTTTTTCTTGTTTTTTATTTATTTCTATCAAAACACCGTCGTTTACTATAGTAAATAAAAGTCTGCCACTAACCTCTTCCCGTTCCTCCGTCTCCTCTTCGTCGCATACACCGTCCCCAGCTGGCTGGCCTGCGGCTGCGGCGGCCGGAGCAGGGTGTCGACGCATCCCTCCAACGCGTAGCCGCCCCAGCCGCACAGCACCTTCGAGTCCGCAGCTATCTTGCCGGATGGGCACAGCTTGGTTGGGTTCGAGGGCGTTCAACGTTGGGTAGTTCAGTTTTGGGTAGTTGGAGACTACTGTTCAATGGCGTTAGAAACTGTACCGCTCAATCGGGTCGGGTTGGTTAGATTTTAGGAATGCTAATTAGATTTAGCGACACTGTTTAAGGTTGTTCAAAGGCGTTCAAAGTTGGGTAGTTTGAACAGCACTGTTTAATGGTGTTGATTAAATTTTAAGGAGGTTACAATACTCTTTGAACGGTGAGGTTTAAATTTTGTGGGATGTTCTAATTCCTATTTTAATTAAAGTAAAATTTTGAAACTAAGAACGCAGTTTTAAGTATGCAGACTTTGGTAATTTTCTGTTATATAACAGATGCAGTTTGAATTTAATACGTTGTTGCTAAGAACCGATCGATTTGGAAACTTAAGTGCAAGACAATGGCCTCGTCGTAATTATTGAACAGCTATTATCTTCTTCCGCTTCTGAAGGCCACTTGCTTGTTTATAGCTTCTTTGTTTTTTTATTTACAACTACTTCTATCGTCTAATAAGATTTCCAATTTTTCTCCTAATAAAATTCAAGTAGGTATTTACGGTCAATGAAAAGCTACCTTTTCCTTGTTGATTGAGTATTGCTTTGTTAAATTTTAATCTTTGGAAGAATTAATTGAGCCACTAACGAATAAAAAAAATCGGAATCCTGCATGGAAGAGTTTGGACGAATAGGATCAAGATTAGCTAGCTAAGCATTTTCACTCGGTCTGTCACTTCAGTTTTATGTAACACTGTACACTAGAGGTCACTGTTTCGATCGATACACAGAACGTCACGTCACTTATTTCAAGAATCCGACGCGTATTTTCATTTTTCACTTCACACTGTTCATTTGTTTGTTCACGTGTTTTTTGAGGTTGTTTTACGGACAGACGCGAGGCGCGTTCGACGAGCGCCCGGAGTCGTTTGGTTCACGGAAAACCACGAACCCTCAGCGAAGGAGGAGGGGCCTAAACCAACCACACCCACAACCAAGAACCCACCAATCAGAAGCCCACGGTGCCTTCAAAGAGCACACGGGGACGTATTGAGTGACGTGCATTTTTATTTTTACAAACAATTGCGTCTTTTTGCATTGTAGTTTTGTTAAATTGTATCGCGTTTGTTTGCTACTGGGTTGGAATAGTTTTAAAGTTCGCTTTGATCGGGTCCTGTTTTCATTGATACGCCAAGATGCATCGTAATTTTAAAAGATAAAATAACTGCATTTTTTGGTTCGGTTAGTCTGCCTTTGTTGCAATACGAAGTTTATGACGTTTAACTATCTATGATCTATTTTTTTTTAAGTGGTTAGTTAAGTCGAATGCTTGTGAATAATCGAAGATCTACGATTTCGCAGTTGTAAATTACTATTGACATTCACACCTTATAATGAAGAATTAAAATATGTGACTAGTTAATTAAACTTATCATGATTTTATTAAGTGGCACTTTCAGCTTTTAAAATACTGTTTCGTATTTTTTGTAATTACTTTATGGAGATGGAACTTATAAAATAGATCAAGTGATCTTGTCTACTTTTTTTACAGTGTAAAAAATAACTAAATGCATTTTAAATACAAGGTACATGTCATTAAATATAACAGGTACAGAGCCTACTTACATAAATGTACCTATTAAAATATTCCTTTGTCCAGCACCAGCACAATCTAATATCTCACTTATTATTGGTTACGTACCTATGTGTATTAATAACCGAGACTATTCAAACAAAACACACGTTAAACAAAAACAGTCTCCATAAAAAAAAAATCTTTTTGTTTTTCTATCACCCTGTCAAGTCCGTCCCAGCTACGTCGTGACATCACAAGATGGCGGACTGGGGGGTGAGTTTCCCACATTTTCCCTTCGACCGTCCACCCGAACAGTCCCTCGGTTAAAAGGTTTTTTAATTTAACCTGCTTCGGTTAACATTTGGATCAAGTTAGTGGAAAGCGCAGAAAGAATTCAGCTTTTTTCAACCTCGTTTCAAAATGTTGATTGGTATTGTTTGTGACAATATAATATACCTAATGTATTGTAAATTGTTGTCAGAGAATCTCTTTACTGTTATTTTCTTGGGTTAAAATGTAGCTTCCTTCCTTGAGATGCAAAACTATATCCATACCAACTTTCGTCGAAATCGTTCAGTTGTGCAATAGTCAGGCAAACATACAAAAACTGTGAGCATATTTATAATTACAATGCTGGTTAAGCAAACCCTAGTAAACATAGACCGAAAATATCCATACAGGGTGTGACAGAACTCTCTGTGTGATAATTCATAGAGAGATATTAATATCCCTAAGTAATCTCTAGAATCTGTAATACGATTTTTTTCCTAAAAAACTTACCTAATTTCTCTAACTCAAAATGGGACTTTTCTTTATTTTACGGACGCAGGACACTGGAAAACAAATGATATTTAACTATGTGGATATAACTAGTGTGCATTTTTTTCGTAATATTTGTTAATTTTGTACAAACGTAAAGCTGCAATATATTGGTTAAACAAAAATATACTTTTATATATTAGAGAATAGTAACTTTTCCTCGCTTTTTGCAGTAAAAAATTGTACTCGCTTATAAAGAATGACATATTCCAGGACAAAAATTATTCTCGTTTAGTTAAAAAGACTACGAAAGCATTCGATTCTTTTTGTAGCTTTTACAATTGTTTACATACCCCAGTAAATTTAATAATCATATGAATTAACATTACATAAACGTGCGTCCCTTCGAAATGATAGATTCACTAGATAAAATCCTACCGTCCCCAAATGGGGTTGGCAGAGCACACAAAAAACCTTACATAGTCAAAACTGATTAACTAACTATTTCTAATTTTGTAGCCACGTTTATCATAATTTTAGGTTTAAACACAGGTGAAATAAGTATGATGGTGAAAGCCTGACAGGTTACTGGCCTGTCGCCAAAGCAGTCGCTCCTTAGTCGCCTCTTACGACATCCACGGAAGAAATGGAGAGATTTAATTCTAAACCCGTGTAAAAAAGCCGTGGTAGCCTAGCGGTTCGACCTGTGGCCTTTCAAGCAGAGGGTCGTGGGTTTAAACCCCGGGCTCGCACCTCTGAATTTTTCGGAATTTATGTGCGATATCGACTTTGATATTTCTCACGAGCTATTCGGTGAAGGAAAACATCGTGAGGAAACCTACACACAGCGACGAAGTAATTCAACGTTGTGTGTGAAGTTCCCAATCCGCACTGGGCCCGCGTGGGAACTATAGCCCAAGCCCTCTAGTACTGAGAGGAGGCCTGTGCCCTGCAGTGGGACGTATATAGGCTGATGATGATGATGATGAATTCTAAACCCAACACCACACGGACATTATATGTGATGTATGTATGTTTCTACAAAAGTCACCAACAATGTCAGTAAAAAACAAATGAAATAAAACGATGTTGTACGATGGTTGGTGTCATACATTTTATATGACGATTATGATTGCTGTTGGCAATTGTAAATCAGAACTATATTGCTGATTCACACGCACTGTAGGTACCTATAATATATGTTGATGACATTGTTTTAAAGTAAATGACGTAACAGCGTTGAACAAAACTATCGTGACATACATGCAATCACGCCTTTGTTCCCAAATGGGATAGGCAGAGGACACGAATCGTGACATAGACAAAACCATGATTGATTTTCACGCTTCGCAGCCACTTTTAGCATACTTTTAGGCTTGAACACAGATGGGAGAAGTAGTAATAATAGTATCGAGTTTAGTTGACATATTTCAGGATAGTCAGCTCTTCTAAAGAACAGGACGAACAGTGCGTTGACACGCAGTGCGCTCCTATATAAAGGGCTGTAGAGTAGGCCGAAACATGTCGAGCTAAACTGGAATTATGACGTGAGCTATCCGTATTTTCATTATGATGTAACAGCGGTTACAAGACGCGGGTAGTTTTCCTCTAAGCAGGCATAAAATGATAATATTTTGATAGGTATATTTTTATTAATCTGTGTGGAGTTGGGATAGAAGAACGCTTCTCCATTTCTTCCGTGGATGTCGTAAGATGCTACTAATGAATTAGGTTTAAGTATGTTTCAGGCTACTTTCTTCCCGTGGGTGTCGTAAGAGTCGACTCTGGGAAAGGGTCAGTGTATTGTGGGCGATGGGCTAGCAACCTGTCGCTGCGATATAACGTTTAAATTATCTGGTTACCCTGAAATTGCTAAACGTGGCACTGGATTTTTGAATTCATGTGCTCTGCCTACCCCTCTTGGGAATACAGGCGAGGCGTGAGAATATGTATGTATGTAGGTATGTATGTTTCAGGCGACAGGCTAGCAACCTGTTACTATTACAATTGCACCTCTTTAATCTGTTTTATAAATCAAATATGGTGTTGCAGTGACTACGAAACGTGAATTAGTCATGATTTGTCTGTCTAAAGGTTCTTGTGTTCTACCTACCCTATGTGAGTAAGTAAAAAGTCCACTATCATGTAAGAATGTGGTAACGCAGTGACAAACACATTATTTTAATTTTATCACACATTATAACTAAACAATAGCTAAATAATACATATACATATCACGCCTGTTTTTTTAGGTTTTGAGGTGGCAGGTATAAGGGGCAGCGCAGACGACAGACTTTTGTGCGATCGAGTCTGCGGCGCAATAAAAACTCGAATGGAAACTGTCTGCGCGCCATTCAGAGTTTTTATTGCGCCGCAGACTCGATCGCACAAAAGTCTGTCGTCTGCGCGGCCCCTAATTGTGACAGATTCCTAACCTGTCCCCTAAAATATATCCACATCTTAATCTATTTCCTTAGTCACCTCTTACGACACGGGAGAAATGGAGAGGCGTTATTCTGAATCCGACACCACACCGAACTAAACAATAACTGACTTAAACCAAATAATTAATCACACTCTACCCTAAATTATAGATATTTCCTAATTTTTTCTTTACCAAAAAGACAAAGGAAAGTTTTACTTCAAGGTAGCCAGAGCCATCTATCGGAAATAGCATGCACTACTAAGAGCGGAGCTAAGCGAAATTTAACCAAGGGGTTGAAAGTCGGTTCTCTTTCACCGTAGAACTAACACAGTTGGTTCAATATTGCGTAAGGTAAAATGTCACCAGCATTCGTCGCCATAGATTGAGTCGTTATTATTATAGTAAAAATGGCATTGCTTTAACGAATAACCTCGTTTTGCGATATTATGTATCTTTGATATTTTACATTCCAGTAAAAAAAATTACTAGCCAGCAAAATCAACTGATGGCATACTTATACAGTCGTACATACATACGACGCCTGTGTTCACAAATGAGGTAGGCAGAGCACATGAAACGTGACATAGACAACACAAAGGCATTTCACGCCTCGCAGCCACTTCTTGCATAATTATAGGTTTAAGTATTAATAATTTTAAACAAAAAAAAACCGACTTCAAATTAGCTATATCCCGAAAGGAAACTTCTGTTTATATAGATATTTGCTAAAGGTCAAGTAGGTATACCTAGCTCTCAGCAGATTCAAGGCTTTAAAAGGAATAGCTCTATCTGATTTAGAACCCTCTAAACTGTTAAGTAAACCCCACGATGAATGAGCATTAGCAGAAATGCAACGCTTGAGAAGCAGCAGGCCTGAAATTACTGAAATTATAATTTCCAGTCTGCAGGTGCATTCAGTATTGAAAGAATTATCCTTTAACTCCTAAACATTAAGGAGTTGACTTATCATCATCAGCTCAATTTTTTTTTATTGCCTAGCGTAAATACTGGTGTAGCTTTGAAAAATGTACTAAAAACATTACCTGTGCCTATAAAATTTGAGGGTTGCCCTCGATTTCCCTCATATTCCATCAACAGGTCAAAATAATATGCTGACAATGGGACCACCTGGAAACTATATCCTTTCAGACAAAAAAAGAATTTTCCAAATCGGTCCAGGCGTCTTCGAGTAATCAGCGAAAACACATAAAAATACTCCCCATTTCTTCCGTGGATGTCGCAAGAGGCGACTAAGGACATAGGTTAAAGTAAATTTTAGGCGACAGGCTAGCAACCTGTCACTATTATACTTGCCACCTTAAAACCAAAAAAAGATATGCTAGAAGTGGCCACGAAGCGTGAAATAGTCATCGTTTTGTCTATGTAGCGTTTTGTGTGCTCTGCCTACCCCATTTGAGAATACAGGCGTGATTGTATGTAGGTAGGTTAGTATGTATGTACAAAAGTAAGTGCGGACTAGCGTCGAGTGCTCGTTGATGTCTTTCATACAAAACGTGTTTCCTGTAATTCAAAAACTACGCGACAGATATTGATGAAATTAAAATGGGACCAATGGGAAGCCATTTCCAATCAAACAAAAAAAATCGTCGAAATCGGTCCACCCGTTTAGAAGTTCTGAGGTAACATACATAAAAAAAAAAAAAAAAATACAGCCGAATTGAATACCTCCTTTTTTGAAGTCGGTTAAAAAATTACACCAAAAGTAGCTACAGCTACGAAGCGTGATATAGTCATGGTTAGTCCATTTAGCGTTTCATGAGCTCAGCTTACCTATTCGGGAATGCAACTTTGTTGTATGTATGTATGTAAATTTAATTCTAACCCCATGGCCATCGGGCCAATTTCAAAAACGACATTAATTCAAAATCGTTCAAATTCGCCTTTCCCCGAACCTGGCATTTAAATTCCGAACCGCAATTTAAATTCAAACATATGCCACGTGAAATTTTACCGATAATCGTTCACTAATTCGATACGTTCCATTTTTGAATCGGGATTGTCGGATTTTTTTTTCGGCCGGCGCCCCAAACGTTTGCGGCCAGTATCAACTGTCAATCAAACTTAGCTGCATATTATTTAAGGTATCGCAATCAGAAAGGGAATTTTGTTCTTTTTTACAATAATTTGGTTTTGTCTCGCGGCGGTAGTAATTGTGTCCCGGGCTAGGCGGTAAAAAACGCACTTATTGCCTCGTTTTTTTTTAATTTGACTTATCCCTAATCTTATATTGACACGGTAATGAGAGCCGAAAATATTGTACGGCCGGGATTATTCCGGGAAGCCGTGGAGAGGTGTTCTTTTTTTGAATTTATATTTTTGTTGAATTCGTATGTTAGCAGCAAACCGGCAAATTGGGAATTTAAGAGGTCAAGAGTGAATCAATGACTCTTCATTCAGTGAAGTCAATGAATTATTTTTAGTTTTCAAAGGAATTTTAATTAAGTAAAAAATAAATTCCTAAACGCTGGTATGGAATCTGTTGTAGCCTAAATTTAAAATTGAAATAACTGAAGAGGTTAAACGACGAAAAATACAGATAAGTCTTGAAAAGAGTTCAGTGCAATATCTTTCGGATTAGTCTGTAGCCCTTCATCTAGGAGGAGTGGCGGTTGCTGCCAAACGCTCACTGTTCGCCGCTCTGTTCGTGTGACTCGAAAACAGACTGTACAACAGCGAAACATGTCAAACAAACAACGAGAAAGTATCCTTTGTCCCTATTCTGGTTTTACACTAGGTATTTAATAAAACTCATAAAATTTCAGCCAAATCAGTTTTGCCGTTGTTGAGTTATAAATAGTGTATCTATCACGACTTTCTTTTATATTATGTATAAGATAAGATGAATATTATGCTTATCTGTGGTCTTTTCTTGGCTTTTAGAATAACATCTTTCCTTTTTTCCCGTGGATGGTTAAAGAGGCGACCAAGGAAATAGGTTTGGCAATGTTTTAGGCTACATGCTAACAACCTAGCTGTCACTATTATAACTCTTTCCTCAACGTTCCAACCAGAAATTAGGTATGCTAAAAGTGTCTACAATACGAGAAAGAGGTTTTGAAACTTGGGTACCTATACAGGTGTGTTTTTGCACTTTAACTTTACAACTAATAGAAGCTCCATATTCTCTGTTCCCAATCGGCCACCGGACGGATTTGGTTCCGTGAAACTAATCAGGCTAAATAAGAAGATTGAGGGCCTCACGCGATCGGAGGATGCGATCGAACGCCGCTCGTTGTCTCTTTCCTTCAGCCCATTGCATTTATAACATTCAGCCGCCTGGACACTTTTAAATTCAAAATTCGAAACTTAATTTATGCAAATAGACTCCTAAGAGCACTTTTACATGTCACTTTTGATTTTACCAGCGCTTCGGAAAGACCATCATTGCCAAGAAGAATGCGCGGCAAGAAACTTGGCAGAAAGTCATTTTTTGAAATCAAAGAAAATTAAATTACAAAAAATACATTATTACAAAAAAAAATGGTAAAAATTTACATAAAAACTATCATAGTGTAGTAAATGTGGAGGCAGGATATTTAAGTAAAAGCATGTATCACTGATTCAAGGGCCAAGGCAACGCGCTGACGCAGCTGGACTTGCAGTGATGGCAAGCACCCTTATGTTGGAGCAGTGTCGAAAGAACTGTTTTTGGTCCTTACCTATGAAATTTGCGATTCTTTTCTATGCTCCTAACAGTTGCATCGTAACTTCCAGAATATACATACAGTATATGGGGTAGGCGAGCACATGAACATTTCATGGTTGATTCCTTAGTCGCCTTTTATGACATCTACGGAAGAAACGGAGAGGTGAAGCACACGGGGGGAACACACCCAGAGATAAAATTATCCGCCCATCCTGTTTTTTCGTTTTTACCTATTATAAAGCCCTTAGCTTAATCTCACTTTCACAAAAAGTAGGGAGTGCAAAAATAATTTTAACGCTGATTCTTAATAAAAGATACAAAGTGTTTCCGTTTAATTTTGCTCGTGAGTGCCACAGTAGTTAATTTACTATATTTCTATCTTGGACCGTTTAAAACTACCAGTAGTTTCCCAGTAGGTAGTTCACCCAGATGTTGAGGGTCACCACTTTTGTAAGGGAAGTGGGACGTAGTGATATTGGCAACGCGGCCAGTGATACATTTGCACCATGGTCAAATCGAGGATGTTACATACATACATACATATCCTCACGCCTGCATTCCCAAGAGGGATAGGCAGAGCACATGAATTCAAAAATCCAGTGCCACGTTTAGCGATTTCAGGGTAACTAGATGGCCAAACGTGATATTGCAGTGACATGCCGCTAGCCCATCGCCCACAATACACTAACCCTTTCCCAGAGTCGACTCTTACGACACCCACGGGAAGAAAGGGGGAGGTGCTATTCTAACCCGGCACCACACGGGCACGACGATGTTATTCAATACGATAGTCTTAAGTTAGTTAACTGAAGCTAACTCTTTAGTCACGTCTTAAGACATCCACGGAAGAAATGGAGCGGTGGTGGATTACTCTAACCCGACGCCACACAGCCAAAGTTGAGGTATATTTTGGGCGACAGGCTAGCAACCTGCCGTTAATATATCTGCCAACTCCTAACTTAAGAAAATATGCTAGAAGTGGCCACGAAAAGTGAAATAGTCATGGTTTAGTCTATGTAGCGTTTAGTGTGCTCTGCTTAACCCAGGGAACACAGGCGTGATTGTATGTACAGCGGGATGCAAAATTGCATGGACAATTCCAAATGAAAGTCGTTTGAAGCTGTTTAAGCCTTGCGATAGTGATGGTTATCGAAACACAGCTTTTGACGTCAAACGATTGCCGCCTCTAAAGGTGATATCAGACGGTTCATTCGAATGAACGTTCATCTGAGTGATTGCTTCATTTTTCTTTCATTCCATGTTCAGATTGTGTAGCTAGAAATGAACATTCACTAATCTTTTCCGACAGTATGGGGGCGTCCATAAATTACGTGAGGTATTTTAGGGGGGGAGGGGGTCGAGTCAAATCTCATCTAATCTCACGTTGGGGGGAGGGGGGATCACGGCAAATATCACGCAATTTTTTTCTTGTTTCAAACTAACAAAAAACTACCATTTTAGTCCATTTAATCCAGATGCCTAAGGTCTTAAAAAGCGAAGTGAGTATGTGGATGACGCTTTACATTTGACACTTTACGAGTGTAGGTATCCGAACGAAGAAAAATTTAAGTTTTTTTTAAAGTTACGTCTTCATTTTATTTTTTCTTTTTACAATAACATTTTGAAAAATCTCACGTGAGATTTGGGGGTGGGGGAGGGGGTTGAATAAAATCTCACGACATCTCACCAAGGGGGGTGGGAGGGTCAGAAAATTTAAAAAAAACACCTCACGTAATTTATGGACGCCCCCTATGGCGTCGAATGAAGTAGTGTCTTGTGATGCTATCCATGCAATTTTGCATCCTATTGTACGTCCATATTATTTAGGTAGCATTAGCTGAAACTACCTCACGTTTGTCATCGCCACTCTCCACTCTCCACATTCTACGACGCCATACAACTGTAAACTACACTATTTGTAGAAAACAAACAATTCCTCATAAGCATGATCTTGTTTAATTACAGAATTAACGGAAAAAACGAATTGCTTACGTGCGCACACGCACCTTTCATGCATACGTGATTAGTATCGTAAAAGAAATAAGCTAATTTGAAATTAAATGCTATATTTTGTTATTAGCATAGTAATGTCTTTGTAATGTAAAGTATCAATTATTTGATCGTGAATTTTAGCAGTGACTGCTTTGTGTGGAACCACCATTTTATGCTTCAATCTTGCCGAGCAAAATAGGCATGAGTTTGGGTTGAAGGGGGGTACTCATCTCAAGTTTATGTCCGGCATTTGGAATTTAGTATACGGGTATGCAAGCTGGTCATGTTGCGAGATACAATGATGAAAGATGGACAATTAACACCACAAAATGGAACGGCCCACAAGGCGTGAGAAGGAGAGGTCGTCCGAGCGCCAGGTGGCAGGATGAAATTGTGGCCAACGCAGGAAAGGACTGGATGAACACTGCCACAGATAGACAAAAATGGAATTCACTGGAGGAGGCTTTTACCCTGAGGGGATCCACACCAAGACAATAAAAAAAAAAGAACTGCATGAAATGAATGAAATTATTATTAAATGAAGTAATTAATTAGACATTTATATCATTTCAATTTAATTCAAATAAAGTTAATAATTTAGAATCTCAATCAATTTCTTACTAGAATTATTATTAAAGTATTGTCTTTATTCTGTAAATGTATCTAGTAACTATTAAAGCATGATTATTGTGGGTCAAATAAAGCTATTTTATTATTATTATTAGATATTATTATTATACGGGTATGCGAATGCGTCCTCCCTTATAGACTACTGGCCCATGTTGAAAAAAATATGTGTCGTCTGAACCACCAGGTGACCTATCTAGAACGATAGAAGAGCATAAAATAATAAGATTGAGCACTATGACGTCACTTGTAAGCTGTCCAACTGAGTGCAGGTGAGAATTCAAAAGTAACGCTATACCAAATTTTGGTGATCAGGATCAGGCCAAAAGTGGGCGGCAGAAGGCCGCTTCGCTAAGCTAAATGTTAGAAAAGGAATGAACGACAAAATTGATGAAGTGTCAGATGATGGATGTTAGACATATTGAGGTTTTGTGTGTGAATAAAACCAAGCGGAAAGGCTGTAACACCACCCAACATGGAATAATACCGATTGGTCTAGTGCAGCGCTTCCCAAACTATGAGTCGCGGCCCACTGGTGGGTCGCGAAAGAATATTAAGTGGGCCCCGCCAATAGATCGGCACACCGAATGACTGAGCCGATGGCCAGTGAATGAAAACTATGAAAGTCCCAGACATTAAAACTAAATACCGTAATTCATAAATTGGACTTATAAAACTCTGAAATTGTTGTCAACAGTGATGCCGAAACATAGGAAACAATTACAAGCTTCCCATTTAAATAACGTGTTGGTAGTTTTTAAATAAGTAATAAAAATGTATTAATACTTCGTTTGTTATTTGTAAAGTCCTTTATTCATGGGTCTCAACTTTGTAAACTTGTATGTGTGTCGTAGCCCAGACAACTTTGGGAACCCCTGGCCTAGTGCCAGTAAAGGCTATCAGTGAGTTAGTGACATACTTTCACGAGTAGCTGAGTGTGTGATTGAGTTTGAGTGTGTGAGTCTCAGGTTTGTATGGGTGAGGCTGAAGGTTGGACTCACTCGCATCTTTAATCTCTCTACCTTATCTACCTTAACTTTCTTTAGTCTCCTTTTACGACATCAACAGAAAAAACGGAGAGGTCATATTATGGTAGGTACGGCCGTAGGTAAACAAGGGAAGAGTGTTAGGGCAAGTCGGTCGAGGGCTCGAAGAACGTAACTAAAAAGGAGGCCACTTGGAAGTACCTGAAATCGACGAGCGTGTATGTCGAGAGTGATGAATGTGAGTGAAGCGAAAGAAGTATGCCAGAATAGAAGTGAATGGAACTCTGTTACCTCTGCCTACCCCGCAGTGAACAGGGCGTGATTTTTATGTATGTGTACGTACATACATCACACATACAATCACGCCTGTGTTCCCAAATGGGGTAGGCAGAGCATAAGAAGCATGACATAGACAAAACCATGATTATGACTATTTTATGCTTCACAGCCTCTTCTAGCATTATGTCAGGTTTGAAAACAGATGGAAGAACCTATTTCCTTAGTCGCCTCCTACGACATCCACGGAAGAAATGGAGAGGTGTTATTCTACCTTATACCACACAGGACGTGCACGTAGCTAAAAATAATAAATACCAAATACCAAAGCGTCAACTCACAAATCATCAACAATGCTACCGTAAAACCCCGAGCCATCGTTTCCTGAAAAAGTCCAGAATTAATAGCCAGTAAAAAGCCAGCGCTTGCGCATATATCATCGACTCTCATGTAAACGTCAAACTCGGCAGGGCATTCATTAATAACTGCACACTGACTCGTGTTACGGTTAAATTACGAATATTAATTATTATTTCTACATAATTCTGCTAATTAATCGTATAATACTTGTGTAAATTTTATTTATAGTGTGGGAGTTTATGTAAGCTAGGTTTAGGTAGGTTTTACAGCGGTCTATGATACTTATAGGCTGTCATGCAATGTCACTCTTCAGCTTTAAACCTAAAATTATGCTTGAAGTGGCTCATCATCATCATCCAGCCTATATACGTCCCACTGCAGGGCACCGGCCTCCTCTCAGTATGAGAGAGCTTGGGCTATAGTTCCTACGCGGCCCCAGTGCAGATTGGGAACTTCACACACAGCATTGAATTGCTTCGTCCCTGTGTGCAGGTTTCCTCACGATGTTTTCCTTCACCGAATAGCTCGTGGTAAATGTCGAATTCGATATCGCACATAAATTCCGAAAAATTCAGAGGTGCAAGCCCGGGGTTTGAACCCACGACCCTCTGCTTGAGAGGCCACAGGTCGAACCGCTGGGCTACCACGGCTTCCCGGCTTGAAGTGGCTAAGAAGCGTGAAATAGTCATGATTTTGTGTATTTAACGTTTTGTGTGCTCTGCCTGCCCCATTGGGGAATACGGGCGTGATTGTATGTATGTATGATACCTAAAAATGTAGTTAGTAGGTTAAATATTGTGTGACAAGGGAAAGAGTAGCCGGCTTAGAACGACGAGATAGACTATATATTTCACTGTCTAACAAGAGATAAAGATATATTATGGTGGCCAAAGATACTGGTCGGTTAACTAAAGCTGGCACGTAAAACAGACGTACGCATTGCATTTGTGTAGTATCTGTGAAATTAGCACGCGGCGTGACATTGCACAGCATACGTGTCATGAAAAGTCTGCCCGATTTAATCAAAATTATTAATTTTAAACACGCTGTTTAGCAAAATTGCACAAGTGTGAGTACTGTGAACGTCCCAGCTTTAGTTAACTAACCTATATTGCCTCGATAGTTGACCATTTCATAGTATTTTACAAGCTTTTATTTAACTTCACTTTTGTATGTTTGTATGTTTACAAATCATGCAAGGAAGATTTGAACCAATAGACCGATCGAGCTGAAACTTGGTATACATACGTACTTGGATGACAACACAATATTCCGGAAGTGGACTTTTGGTGGCCCAACCGGGACTGTATCCGATGGAGGGAACTCTTCAACGGTTAGCCTGATTGACTTGAAATCTGGTGCACATAATCTAGGGTGGATGACAATGAAATACAGTTGGCAAAAAGTACAATCGGCAAATAAAGCTTGTATCGATAGTGAAATTTTTGTTGGTTAGCTTATTTGCGCTTATATCCGTTTAAAAATACTATTACCTATATAGTCTTCAATCTATACTAATATTATAAAGCTGAAGAGTTTGTTTGTTTGTATGTTTGTTTGTTTGTTTGAACGCTCTAATCTCAGGAACTACTGGTTCGATTTGAAAAATTATTTGCGTTGGATAGACCATTTATCGAGGAAGGCTTTAGGCTGTATAACATCACACTGTGACTAATAGGACCGAAGAAAAATTGGAAAATGTGAAAAAAAACGGGAGAAATTAGTCACTATTCCACGCGGACGGAGTCGCGGGCACAGCTAGTCAATAAATACAAGTATTCCGAGCATGTTCTAATCAGATAATGAAAAAAACTTGCTAATCTACATAGAAATATATCAGTTTTATAATCTTTTTCAGTCTACCAGCACCTACAGGCAGATCATGCTTGCCAAGAAGAATGCGCCGCAAGAAATTTATACTAATTCAAGGCACAAGATTTATTGTAAATATTGTAATGCACTTCTTCATCACATAATTATACATTTTAATGATCTGTATGCATTTCCTTTATATTATTACAATGAATAAGAACCGTACGACTCCATTTGAATTTGTAATACTAAGTATCGGTTTCAAGTTTTTATACGTTATTTTTTTTGCGTTTGAATAAAACTGCTTAGAGTTATTATTGTCAATTTATAGATTCACACGCATTCTGCCCGTTTAATATTTATGAGAAATTTATATATCATTTTTGCAACTAAGTAAAGTAAAACAACCTGGTATTGGGATAGAGTAACACGTTTACATTTCTACTGAGGATGTTGTAAGAGGCAACTCAGGAAATAGATTTAAGTATATTTTAGGGTCCCCGTGTGGTGCCGGGTTAGAATAGTACCTCCCCCTTTCTTCCCGTGGGTGTGGTAAGAATCGACTCCGAGAAAGGGTTAGTGTATTGTGGGCGATGGGCTAGCAACCTGTCACCGCAATATCACGTTTAACCATCTGGTTACCCTGAATTTGCTAAACGTGGCACTGGATTTTTGAATTCATGTGCTCTGCCTACCCCTCTTGGGAATACAGGCGTGACAATATGTATGTATGTATGTATATTTTAGGCGACAGGCTAGCAACCTTTCACAATTATACCTGTCAACTCAAAACCTAAAAAAACAAACATGCTAGAAGTGGCCACGAAACTTGAAATAGTCGTAGTTTTGTCTATGTAGCGTTTCGTGTGCTCTGCCTACCCCATTTGGGAATACAGGCGTAATGTATAAATGTATGTATGTATCGAATCAGATCAATATCGGATAATGGTACCAAAACACTCATAAAAATAATAGAAAGACTGATAGGTCAGCCACTTCAACAAATAAAATAATTCAATATTTACCAGCAACACAAACCCATCCTGGTTTATCAAACTCATAGACAAACGTAATAAAATCATGATTTAATTAAACGCATAACTGCACTCTGCGTTGTCAGGCAAGTGTTCTTCGCTTTGCTTTCCAAATCCGTAGTGAAATGCCGCTTGGGATCGTGATAAGGATTTTTTTACGCCGGAAATGCAAAAGTTCCCTCCAGCCGCCTTAGGGTCAATTCACACCGAGACGAGACGCGACGATGCATGACGCGGCCAGTGGTTTCGCGCTGCGCAGCGCGGCGCCGCGCTACGCCTCGAGACGTACCTGAATGCTCATAAATAAATGTAAACTTTATCGCGTAGCGAATATCTACACTAATATTATAAAGAGGAAAACTTTGTTTGTATGTTTGTTTGGTTGTAATGAATAGGCTCAGTAACTACTGGACCGTTTTTAAAAAAAAGGATTCCGTAAAATATTTGGGTTTAGATACCTACATCTACACTAATATTATGAAGAGCAAAACTTTGTTTGTTTGTAATGAATAGGCTCAGAAACCTACGACCCCAAAATCCGAAATTTACGCGAACGAAGTCGCGGGCGGAAAGCTAGTAAAGTATATTATTTTGAGTTGGCAGCACCGCTCCCGCACACCGCGCGGGGGGCGGCGTAGTGCGACGTAGCGCTACGCCGCGCGGCGCTGCGCTACGTCTCGCTACGCTACGTATTCTGTGTACTGACAATGAAATATGAACCTTAGTAACAAATAAAGTATATTTTGAGTTGTGATATTAAAATTTTTCGTGCAGCGCCGCGTCGCGTCTCGTCTCGGTGTGAATGGACCCTTAGCGCGACAGGGCGCGAGTAGAGATACGCGCGACACAGACTGTACCTGTCACTGTCTAACTAGAGACGTCAGAAAGTGACGGGTAGACTATCCCGCGCGCGACGCGACTAGAGCGTGTTGCCGTGCTCAGGGTACAGACAAGGACAAGGTAGTTTTACACAGTTTTTTGACAACTATATTCAAAGCCGTACATTATGTCGGCGGCCGATCGTAGAATCCGGCAGATCACGAAATTCCTAGGCATATCATGAAACGCCGCTATTTCATGATTTGGCTGAACGACATCCGCCATATCGTTCAAAGCTCATCGTTTGACGATTTGCCTAGTGACGTTTAGGCAGATCATGAAATTTCTAGGCAAATCACGAAAAGCCGGCTTTTCACGATTTGGCTAAGTAACACCCGGCAGGGACGTTTAGGCAGATCATGATATTCCTAGGCATTTTATGAAACGCCGCCAAATCGTTCAATACTCAACGTTATGAGTAAGCAGGGTGTCCAAAATTGAATAAAAGTAATTGAAGAAAAAATGTAAATAGTGAATTATTAAATTGAATTATTTGTATCTTAAAGTTAAATAACAGTCGTTTTGGTAATGTAATTATTATTCATCCGTACTGTACCATATACAAATGTGAAAATGTGTTTGTTTGTTTGATTGTTTGTTTGTCCGTCTTTCACGGCTAAACGAAGCGATAAATTGACATGATTTTTTTTAGGTAGAGATAGTTTAGGGCATGGGGAGTGACATAGGCTACTTTTGTCTCTTCAAAACCCCCCATTTCCCTAAAGTGAGGAGTGGAAGTTTGTGAAAAATTCCGCAATTATTACATACATACAATCACGCCTGTGTTCCCAAATGGGGTAGGCAGAGCACACGAAACGTGACATAGATAAAACCATGATTATGACTATATCACGCTTTGCAGCCACTTCTAGCATAGTTTTAGGTTTACAAAGATGGAAGAGGTACAATAGTGACAGGCTGTTGGCCTGTTGCCTAAAATATACCTAAATCTATTTCCTTAGTCGCCTCTTACGACATCCACGGAAGAAATGGAGATATGTTATTCTATCGCGATACCACACACGTTTTAATGTAGGTATTTAATATACACGTGCCCCGTGTGGTGCCGGGTTAGAATAGCACCTCCCCCTTTCTTCCCGTGGGTGTCGTAAGAGTCGACTCTGGGAAAGGGTTAGTGTATTGTGGGCGATGGGCTAGCAACCTGTCACTGCAATATCACGTTTGACCATCTGGTTACCCTGAAATTGCTAAACGTGGCACTGGATTTTCGAATTCACGTGCTCTGCCTACCCCTCATGGGAATACAGGCGTGAGTATATGTATGTATGTATGTATTTAATATACAGCTACATCAATGTACAATGTAAGCAACTACTTATTAATGGACAGCACATTGAATAATAATCGCATATATTTTGCATTTGCATACATTACCGTCGTTTAAGCATCCCATATTTCTTTTAGCAATATCTTAAGGTAAAATAAAAGAAGTATTACAGTGACAGGTTGCTAGCCTGTCGTTTAAACCATTTCAACAAACCGTCGAGGTAACTAAACGAAAAAAAAGTAATAAGTCCCTTGATAATTTTCCTGCTGGTGTTGGGCTTAGAATAACATCCCTCCATTTCTTCCGTTAATGTCACAAGAGGCGCCTAAAGAAATAAGTTAAGGTGACTTTGGTGGCAGGCTGGCAACCTGTCACTATTGTACCCACAGACTTATAGCAAAGTAGATGACTCAAGTGTATGTACTTCGCGTGCCAAAAAGAACCCAAAAGGGAGAGCAATGGAGAACTTAGATTATGTTTAACTACCTAGAGACAGGACAACTTGAATAAGGCGGCGTTACCTTTGAATTGGTTTCACTCGGACTGTCAATTCCCATGTAGGTATATCGCTCATGTGACGTTACAGTAAGTAGAGAAAAAGTGGCACGTTTGGTTTTCATAAAAATGCAGGAACTCGCGGTATTGCGATATAAGTCTGTAATTGTACCTCTTAAATTATAACCACAAAAATATGCTGGAATTAGCTACGAAGTGTGAAACGTCAGGGTTTTGACCACGAAGCGTTTCGTGCGCTCTGCCTACCTTATAGCTGTAAAGTATGTATGTGATTGGTAAATAAGTGCAAGAACCACGATAGTTAAATAAAGAGCATACTCGTACACTCATTATCTTTAGAACTACTTACATTCAGTTCTGTTTCAATACAGTGAGTATGTTTGTACTAAAATTATTACTTATTCTACGACAGTAGTTTTATGTTTAAACTAGCTTTTGCCAGCGGCTCCGCCCGCGTTGAGAAGTAATTTTACTTTCATCCCCTATTTTAGCCCCTTAGGGGTGGAATTTATCTTAGCGAATGCCTACGCCATAACATCTACCTGCATTCCAAATTTCAGTCCGATCCGTCCAGTGGTTTGGGCGTTGATAGATCACTATGTCAGTCCTTTGAATTATTTATACGTATATTTAGATAATCACGGTGGTTTAAAATAGATAGTTTATATCTTTATTATCTATTCCCGTGTGATGTCGGGATTAGAATAACACATCTCCATTTCTTCCGTGGATGTTGTAAGAAGCGACTAAGGATATAGGTTTTGGTACATTTTAGGCGACAGGCTAGCAACCTGTCACTATTGTACCTGCCTCCTCAAAATCTAAAAAATATTACGCTGCAAGGGGCCACAAAACGCGAAATAGTCGACGTTTTGTCTATGTAGCGTTTCGTGTGCTCTGCCTACCCCGTTTGGGAATACAGGCGTAATTGTATGATTGTATATTTTGTATTCACCAAAAAACCCAAATTACTACATTTGAATAAGAAGCGACTAAAAAAGGTTAAGGTTTAGGCGACAAGGTTTAAACCTAAAATTATGATAAATGTTTCTGCTTACCCCATTAGGGTATAAAGTCGATATGTATGTATGTAAAAGCCGTGGTAGCCCAGCGGTTCGACCTGTGGCCTCTCAAGCAGAGGGTCGTGGGTTCGTACCCCGGTCACGCACCTCTGAATTTTTCGGAATTTATGTGCGGAATGTAATTTGATATTTACCACAAGCTATTCGATGAAGGAAACCTACACACAGCGACGAAATAATTCAAAGTTGTGTGTGAAGTTCCCAAACCGCACTGGGCCCGCGTGGGAGCTGTAGCCTAAGCCCTCTCATACTGAGAGGAGGTCTGTGCCCTGCAGTGGGACGTATATAGGCTGGATGATGATGTATGTATGTAAAAAATCCGCCGATTGTCAACCGCTTGCGCCGTCACCTTGCGCCTCGCGACTGCGCCACCTGCCTGCGCGCACGCAATTATGCGCAATCAATATCTTCATTACAACCATTTTTATACAACTGACCTCGCCCGAACCTGATAGGTTATGTTTGCTTGTTATAGTTTTAGCATAGGAATAGCTTTTTTGTTTTTTTTATTGTTTTTTTTAAGCAAAGGATTAAGTCTTTTTTTAGGAAATGTGTACATTTTTTTTCGCCGAAAATAAGACCACTCCATTTCTTCAGTGAATGTCGTAAAAGGCGACTAAGGAAATAGGTTTACGTTTGCTTTAGGTGACAGGCTAGCAACCTACTATTATCAAACCGCGTTTAGAAAGGGATTGAGCTCATATGTCATTTTTGAACTAAATGCATGGTATGACATTGTCAGTGGTAGAGCATGCAGATAAAGTAAATTGTTATTTTTGGTACAATGAATTTCTAAAGCATGGAAAAATTATCAAATTATGTAGCGTTTTTCTATTGATTTCCGTTAGAATTAAGAGATAATACTTCAGATCAAATAGAGTTACTTTCTTAAACCTGTAGCGTTTTTAAAGTATTTTAAATATTTTTTTATTTATGTGTTTTTGAACAGCTACGGCAATTTGATAAAGCGAAATAATGTGGTTAGTGACAGATTTGTCAGACATGATATTATAATTTTTTATTAAAAAAATTACAGTATTTATCGAGAATAGAGTTTAAATATGCAAATCATATTCAGCTATTAATTCTATTATCTATAAGGGTCTGCACTTATGAAGATATCAAATATTGGTTTATAATTATATTTAATCATTTATTAAGTACAATTGTGCTAACGGTACTCTCGAATCCCTTTCTAATCGCGGTTCAATAATACTATTCTACCTCTTCCATCTGTTTGAAAACCTAAAACTATGCTAGAATTGGCTGCGAAGCGTGAAATAGTCATAATCATGGTTTTCTATGTCACGTTTCGTGTGCTCTGCCTATTCCGTTTGGGGAATACAGGCGTGATTTTATACATACATACATACATACATATTTTCACGCCTGTATTCCCATGAGGGGTAGGCAGAGCACATGAATTCAAAAGTGATTTTATGTCTGTTTGTATATATTTTTACGAGCGCTTTCGATTTTACGTCGCATTTTAACATACAATCACGCCTGTGTTCCTAAACGGGGTAGGCAGAGCACACGACACATGAACCACAAAACAATGATTATTACATGCCTCCCAGCCACTTTTAGCATAATTTCAGGGTTAAGATGGAAGAGGTATAATAGTGACAGGTTGGTAGCCTGTCTCCTAAAGCCATAGAGGATAGAACCTATAGAGAAACAATGTTCGAAACCCCGGTCCGCAAATTGTTTGTTGATTTCAACATACTAATCGTCACCGTCACTGTCACAGAAACTGTACAGAGCCAATAACCGTAGAGAAAAAGGCACTAGCGTTACGCGCGATCTTGGACCGGCCAATAAGAGCACAGCGATCACTTCAATTGTTTTGCGGAATAATTTCCGAACAACCAAGATGACATTAGTACTCTATAGGTTCTATCCTCAATGCCTAAAGCATACCTAAACCTATTTCCTATTTACTTCGCATTATAAGTTCCATATTAATCAACATGTTTCGGGCCAATTCGCGACTCATCTTCATAACGCTCAACGGCGGCTGCGGTATGGTTGTGCGCGTCTAACAGCCGTAGCGTAGCTACCGATGATGGGTCACGAAAGAGCCCGCAACATGAAAACGTGAGTATTCTTTTTACTTCACTATGAGTCTCACGGTTGTTTTATGCTTGATTTAGAACAATATGCTAGTAAGAGCTAATTTTTCAATCACCAGATAAAACATATCTGTCCGATAAATATTGGCTGTCACTTTTCTTTTATATGACGCGAAAAAAGGATAGCAATAATTTTAACTGGCAGATAAATTTATCTGGTGATTGAAAAATCGGCCCTAAATATAATAATATCTCCTGTGTGGTGTCGGGATAGAATAACACTAAACTTCTTCATTTCTTCCGTGGATGTCGTAAGAGGCGACTAAAAAATAAGTTAAGTACCTATTACGCTTTAAGCGACCAGCCTATCTCTATTATAATTCTGTCTTCTAATTTTTATCTTCCATCTGTTTTCAAAGCTAAAGATATAATGATATATTACGATAGATGATAGAAGTGGCTGCGAAGCAGGAAACAGTCATAATCATTGTTTTGTCTGAGTCACGTTTCGTGTGCTCTGCCTACCCCATGTGCGAACACAGTCGTGTATGTATGTATGTATGTATGCAAGTAAAAAAGTAAACAGAAGTAGATATTCCGTAGTCCCATGTTACGAGCAAATCTGAAATGGCGTACGACAGTGAAAAACAGGTATTATGTTGCAAAAGGTTTTAATAACATTCATTTTCTTGACATATTTTTACAGAGTGGCAATTTCTGGTGGAGGCGAGATTAGCATAATTGTTGTTAGTCGGTACAGTTCGCTTGTAATTACAATTAATGACGAAGTAATGTTTTTGAAATATGTTTTTTGCTTATTTATTTTTTTACATTATTTATTTAGTTGTGTGATTTTGAAAAATATGCTGTAAGGGGCACAAAACATGAAGTGGTCATTGTTTTGACTCCAAATAATCTCTTCGAAATGTGATTAGAGAACACGTTTTTCTACATTAACTGGCATTCATATACCTACCACTACCACTTATATGTAAAGCTCTGCTTTTTATAAAAAAAAAATTCACGATGTGGGTACAATTAAACATTGCCTTTAGCAAAAAAATAAAAAATATGGCAAAAGCTCGTTTATTAGTACTAGAGTCTGGCTAACCAAAGCGTGACCTGGGATTTTTCTAAAAAGTTTTATATGGGAACATTATTAATCTGACAAAGATATGCACCCCATTCACGATAGCTCCGGGATGTGGTCGGATCCTTTAATCTGGTCCAATTTGATCGTCAATGGCGAATCGTCGCTCCAGAGTTCGAACCCACGTCCGCGTACGATATTTTTGGCGCGAACTCACCGTGAATGCCGGATCCCACGTCCAAGCCGTCAGTTCGTTCGTCAGTGTTGCCAATTTAGCAAGTTACGCAAAATTTGGCACATTTATTTGTTGTTTTGCATCTAGCATACTTTTTGGCATAAAATCATTAGGTAAATATTTAACCATGAACTTACTTTAAATGACGTTTAATTAGAAACGACAATAAAAACAAACTTTACCATAGACACGTTTTGTCATTTTCATGTTTCCCTTTTTATTAGGCACTCTTTTTCTTGCCTTTGTTTAACTTTATATTTTATTTCATATCTAGTCGTAAAAAAATAATGTTTGCATTGTTGTATAAGGAAGTCAAAAAACGCCCTCGGTGCCTTCCTACACCAATTGCATTCTTTGACTCCTCTTATAAATAAGCATTAAGTATTATAAACATACCCCGGACGGCGAGAGCAAAAATGCTTCTGCTCCTAGTGCTTAATTAAATATCGACTATTCTATCGACATCCATATGTCGATAGAATAGTCGACATTTAATTAAGCACAATTATTATTTGTAAGCTTATATACTATTTAAATCAATTTATTAATTATAATCAATTTGTCATACTCACGGGAATATTCGTAATAAATAAGAGTGAGTGACAGTTGTAAACAGATACTTTTCACATTGTAATAGATTTATAATGGTCCTTTATTTGGATGAAATGGATTTTATCGTCAAGACGAAGGAATTTAAAATCAAAAAATTTAGAAAAAATGCTAATTGTATGTTACGAAAAATACATAAAATACTGAATAAATACAAACACTTTGTTTTTAATTTTGTTTACAACAATAATTAATACTTCTGCATATCATAACGGTGGTCCAGTACATCGTGTTGTTTTTATCGACATCGACCAAAGTGTGTGTCCTCGCACTATTAAGCTGTCAACGCATTTTTGCTCCCGCTGGCCGGGGTATGATTATAAAATTAAATGACGTTCTATTTAATTTGACATTTAATTTTTTTTTGCATATTTTCTAGCATTATTTTACGACAATTAACATATTTTAGGTATAATTTTAGCATTGCGTTGGCAATACTGTTGAGAACTGAAGAGCCGGAGCGACGCCAGTCAATGGGCAAATTCAGTGCTACCGGCGTCGCTCCATTTGGATGTGGGTCCCGCCCACATCCCGGAGCTATCGTGAATGGGGTGCTATACGTCAAACGTTGTGTCAGTGTTGTGCTACTATAGTTAGTAATACCATATAAATATTTTTTAAATTTGCCGCGTTTTCTCAGGTCACGCTTTGGTTAGCCAGACTCTATCGGGTTTTTGCTCAGCTTCCTAATGCATTAAAATGCTGGATGACATAAAATTTAGATCCAATTTTAAACATACATACACACATACATAACCGTCACGCCTTATTCCCTGCGGGGTAGGCAGAGACAACAGAGCGCCATTCGCTTCTATTCTGACATACTTCTCTCGCTTCACTCACATTCATAACTCTCGTCATACACGCCCGACGGTTTCGGGTACTCCTAATTTGGCCTCCCTTTAGTACATCGTCGATCTGGTCGATATACGATCTTCGGGGGCGCCCTCGACCGACTTGCCCAAACACACTTCCCTTGCAAATTTGCTTACATATCCTTGCTTCATCCATTCTCTCCACGTGCCCAAACCAACGCAGCATACCTACCCTTTTCTATCCTTGTTACAATACTCTCTTTCAGACCACACTTCTCTCTAATCACGCTATTACGCACCCTATCAGTAAGTTTGATACCACTCATGCTTCGCAAAGAACGCATCTCAACCGCATTCACTCTACTTTCATGTCTCTTCTGCCACACCCAACTCTCGCTGCCATACATCAAAGTAGGCACAAGCACACCGTTGTGAATAGCCAGACGAGCATTCTTGGAAATGTCCTACCGGCTCACAACTGAGTGAAGTGCTCCATTCATTTGATTTTCCGCTTTCACTCTTCTTACGATATCCTCATCGTACTTACCTGAACTGTACAGTCACGAACCGGGATTGTTGAGCCACTTGCCACTGTTCGCAATTTAGACGTGTTATCAATGACCGATGTGACTGACTAGATGTCAGGCTACTGGATTAGTATTACACGACCAAGTTACAAACATAGGTAAGTGGCTCAACAATCCCTGTTCGCGATGGTACTTAACTGTACTTACTTTCATTGAATTGTATAGGGAGTGATATTGACAGATAAGATATCCATTCAGATACAGATCTGATATCTTATCGTATCTTATAGTGTGTGACATGCTTAAGCCTAATGTCTTGTTATGCTATAGAATCATAAGTTAGGTGAACATGTTTATTCAAGCTGACTGTACCTTCGGTTGGCATACTGCAATTAAACCGCGGCCGCATTCGCGTCTTAGAACTGTACATGAAATACGATCCCAACATTACCTTAATATTTCCTTAAACTGTACATAGAGTGAGTCGTTTTACTCTTTAGTTGTACGGAACAATCAATTGCATTGCAACACCAAATGGGCTTTTCTTTTTTTTTCACTAAGTTTTTGGTAAAGGTTAAGGTATATTTTAGGCGACAGGCTAGCAACTAAACCTAAGAGAATGTGCTAGGAACCACTAAAACACGTGAAATAGTCAGGGTTTCGTCTATTGTAGTTTTTTGTTCTCAGTTGTCATGTCGTAGCAAGCATATTCTTTATGAATTATATCAATAAAATTTATAACAATAAAAAGTCGTAAAAAACACATCTGAAATATTATATCGCAGTCGCCCATACTCCTCGCGAGGGCTGCCTTCAACAATACCAAAGTAAAAAAAAATCGTGTAATTATTAATAAAAACGTTTCAAGTTCTACCACGGCAACCCTAAGCCGTTCTTAATTCAATTTGCAAGAACGTTAAGCATTTTGAATTCCGAACGCGCGCGCCGCATCTGCGGCTGTCAGTTTGACACTTCAATGCTTATTTGTTGCCAGTCTTAAAAGCCGTAGCCGTTATTATTAAAATAATAAATTAACCGCCATTTATATATTTTAACGCTTTTATATTCAGCCATGGTCTTTGTTCTTTAGAAATAATATGTATCGTGTCAGTATTTGCACTGTTTGTAATAGTCTTTTTTTTTCGTACATAGAGTGTTGAGTAATAATAATGTATCTGTACTCTGCCGATTCTGTCTATGAAATGATTCCCAGGACTTCTCAGGAACAACTTTTTATCATTGTCAAGTCTTGAACTCTAGAATGTCATAATTCATCTGCAATAATGTAAATATTTTAGTCGAGGCTGGCGACAAAAACTCTAAGTACTTCATTAGATATAATTTATCGCCCCGTTGCGGTATTCGATAAACTTGAAGTCGAATATTGTCAATCGAATAAAAAATCGGTGAGCCGCAAGTCACTTTGGCTTCCAAGGGTTCTGCATCACAGTAGAATAGATAAAAGTTAAGTAGAAACTTTGATTGTAAAGTTCATTCATGTATGGTTGTTAAAAAAACTTTTCTTGTTAACAGTATTTTTAATAACTTTTTTTTTTTGTTTTATGACCATGACAATTTTTTACACTCCGCGTTACAAAACTAATTCATAAAATTCATCATGACCAGGAAAAAATCTCATTCTTTAGGTACAAAAAATGCCATTAGATTTCGTTATGTCATTGGTTATTTGGTTGGAAAAATACGTACCTTTTTTGAAATAATAATGTAATTATACTTATTTATGATATCCAATAATAATTATTATTTCGCAACCATTTATTGAGATTTTAAGTACCTACAATATAATAAAAAATATAGTCCGATATAAAATCCGACATTGTTTATCCTTTTTGGGAATTTAAACTGACTCCAAATGGAAATATATTCATATCAAGCAAAAATGCTTTGACTTCTATCTAACATTAAACTAAAACAACTCACATTTTTTGTACATGGAATCGCATTGCAAAAAAGGAAGACAAATTTCAAAGCTCAACAATGTATGTAGGTATCCATATTAATAATTTAAACCACGTAATGATAGTTACATAAAATTACAATATCCGCGCATCGTGAAAAATGTGACTGTCACGTATGATTTACAGTTTGCGGAACCCAAATAAGTGGCCCTGTTGATCATTATCGCGCAATGTGCTGTCACTTGGCAGGTTTTAGGGTTCCGTATGCACGTAAACATCACGCCTGTATTCCCAAATAGGGTAGGCAGAGCACTCGAACGCTGTACAGATAAAACCATGAGCAACACACACTTTGCAGCCATTTGAAGCGTATTTTTTTAGGTAAGTTGGCAGGTATAATAATAACTGGTTGTTAGCATGTTGCTTAAACTGAACCCTGAGAAGCGTTATTCTACAGCCGTCACCACACGGAATGTCAGTTAGTATAAGGTAAATGAATTTTCGAGCTTTTAAACTGTTTTTTTTTGTACAAAAAAAGTGATTACTTACCTACTTACTTACTTGAAAGCAATAACTGACGGCTGTTCAATCATTATAAGATTAGCAACAAAAATGTCACTTTCGATACAAGTTTTTTTTTGCCGAAAGTACGTTTTGCCAAGTGTACTTCATTGTCATCCACCTTAGATTATGTGCACCAGATTTCTAGTCAATCAGACCAACCGTTGAAGAGTTCCTTCGGAGACAGTTCCGGCTGGGCCACCAGAAATCTACTACCGGAATATTGTATTGTCATCCTAGTTTGTAGGTATACCAAGTTGCAGCTCAATCGGTCTATTGGAAGTGGTTCAAATCTTCCTTGCAAGATTTGTAAACATACAAACATACGTACAAAAGTGATGTTAAAC
The DNA here is from genome assembly GCA_005406045.1 of Adoxophyes honmai. Taxonomy (NCBI): domain Eukaryota; kingdom Metazoa; phylum Arthropoda; class Insecta; order Lepidoptera; family Tortricidae; genus Adoxophyes; species Adoxophyes honmai. The sequence goes on from BHDV01064005.1 coordinate 315,514, forward strand.
AGAAGCTTATAAAAATGTTAACCGGGTTGTATATTTTGACGTTTTTAATTTCATATTGACAGTAAGGAATTCTGCTTGCAAGTACAACTTTATCTTGACTCTTTTTGAACCAGACCGGGTGTGACAAAGAACTTTTTGTCGCGCCCGAAATGGTAAGTCGGTAAGACGATACGGCATTGTTCATCAACAGTAAGAATATGATTATGACTTTATTCACTTTTTAATTGGTTTGATAACTCGGTTATGGAGCCAAAATATTGGGAATTGAATATACGATGCTGTCATTTAGAGAGTCGACTGAGTTATATTATTAAGGTTAAGTAGTTGCACGTAGACTATTTTTGGTAAGGATACCCTTGGATCACATATTGTTATTTAGACTATTATTGTTTCACTTTTTTTTTGCATACTACGCTAATAGCATAATTTCAGTTGAACTAATTTGTCTTGACCTAATAGACATTATGCATACTGTTGTTTGGGCTAAAGATATTTGGTTTTATCTGACATTAAGCTAGCCTTAACTTAGTTAAGGCATGGAACGTGTTATGGGAGCTGAGTATAAAGGAAATTACCCCTTCTATCCGCCCAACACCTTGTATAATCAAACCAAAAGCATACTTTCCTAGTAAAATGTTTCACGGCCACCTACAAGATGGACAGACAACTTAATAAAAGTCGCTGGAAAACGCTGGATGCAGGTAACCAAAAGCATAGTTTCCTAGTGATATGTTTCACGGCCACCTACATAATGAACAGACAACTTAACTAAGTCGCCGGAAAACACTGGATGCAGGTCGCTTCCAACAGGCACTTATGAAAGTTTAAAGGGGAGGCCTATATTCAGCAGGTCGGCTAAAATGATGATGATTTACTTTCACCCCATATCGTTCTCTTACCACAGTATTTAATTTTTAAAACTAGAATAGATTGGCCGTCCCTTTTCACACATCATTGCTGTCTCCGCTCTAGCTCACTGAATAATCATACAACAGTTAAAAGTAATAAAACCATACTGGTATGGTAATCTGTAACTGTATGATACGGTAACGGCTACGTTATTAGAGTTAACTAACTGAGAACAGAGAGACTGACAAACCGTCGCAGAACTGCGAAGTTTTTATTTGTAAATAAATAATATTATAAAGCTGAAGACTTTGTTTGTTTGTTTGTTTGTTTGTTTGAACGCGCTAATCTCAGGAACTACTGGTCCGAATTGAAAAATTCTTTTTGTGTTGGATAGACCATTTATCGAGGAAGGCTTTAGGCTATATAACATCACGCTGCAACTAATAGGAGCGAAGAAACATTGAAAAATGCGGGAAAAACGGGGAAAATTAGTCACTATCCCACGCGGACGGAGTCGCGGGCACAGCTAGTTTGTAAATAAATGCAATGTCACTATGACGTTACTGTAATCAGATTGTATGGCGAGTCTAGAATCAATTGGATACAACCCCTATAGCATGTCACCTAAAATATAACCTACCTTATTCTACAGTCTTACGACATCCAAGGAAGAAATGGAGAGGCGTTTAATCCGAAACCCACGGAAAACACAATTTGCAAAAATAATGGAAGTAGCCAAAGATACGAGTGACCGAAACACCTAAACATTGATACACCTGCTTGTCGCAAAAAGAAACGGCCTGTCCAAAAATGTATGTAAAACACTCGCGTGTCGATATAACCTAAAATGGGGTGAGTAGGGACGAAACTGACAAGAAAATCTGGATGAAATGTTCCAATCATTTTAGTTTTTTTAGTGAGCTTAGGAAGTTTCATTTTATAACTTTAATTGTATAAATCTTCATACAATCACGCTTGTGTTTAAATACGTATAGGGTTGGGTAGGTAGAGTGCATGAAATGTGAAGATGAAAAACTATTTCAACTTTAGGTAAAAAACATATTAAAGTGGTATAATAGTGAGAGGTTGCTAGCTTGTCGCCTGAAGTATACCTAAACCTATTTCCTTAGTCGCCTCTTAAGGCTTCCAGGGAAGAGGTGTTATTTTGATCCGACACCTTACATAAGAAACATAAAACAACAAGATATCCCCACTCACCCCGTACTTTAGGTGTGATGAGATTTCGTATTAAGGCGCATTTATAACAAGACAGTATCATTCAGATAGATAGTAGCCAATAATATCCATCTCACTTCTTTCTCATACTAACACTTCCCATTCATAACCCAACTGCCCTCGGAGTCCTTGCTCACCCCGTTTTACGGTACGTGACCAAAATTAAGGCGTTGTTAACGCCCTCCTTACCCCAGTACTTTAATTTGTGGTTAAAGGCACAAAATTTATTATAAGACATCTTGTGGTGTCGAGTTTTGATAACATACATACATACCTACATTCATCACGTCTGTATTCTCAAATGGGGTAGGCAGAGCACACGAAACGCTACATAGACAAACCATCACTATTTCACGTTTCAGGGCCACGTCTACCATATTTTTAGGGTACAAGTTGCTAGTCTGTCCCCTAAAGCATACCTAAAGTTATTTACTTAGTCGCCTCTACATCCACGGAAGAAATGGAGAGGTGTTATTCTATGCCCGACATCACACGGACACTCATCATTTATTTTTAATTCCTCGTTTATTTTAGGTTTGCGCTTTAAGGCCCGGTCAGACAGACGATATTTAAACTGCAACCTAGCTGCAAATTAGCAGTTCGAGCGCAGTTTTCCTGCAGTTGGTGTAACTGTATCGAAACTGCAAACCAACTATTCGCTTTCAGCTGCCGAGCAGTCTTGTTAACACTATGCTAACTGCAAGCTGACTGCGCAGTCATCATGTTTCAAATATAGAGATATAGAGATATTTACTGCTTAAGACCTACACAATCGATATTTAAATAGGAATATTGTAAGTTCTAGGGAATTCTTTATTCTCAACCACTTTGTTACATACATACATACATACTCTCACGCCTGTATTCCCAAGAGTACAGAGCACAGACAGGTAGTCAGAGCACATGAATCCAAAAATCCAGTGCCACGTTTAGCAATTTCAGGGTGACAAGATGGTTGAACGTGATATTGCAGTGACAGGTTGCTAGCCCATCGCCCACAATACACTAACCCTTTCCCAGAGTCGATTCTAACCCGGCAGCACACGGGGGACCACTTTGTTAACTAAAAAAAATAACAAATCACTGTAAGTTTATTCTTTCAAAACAACCGGGTTTGATTCCCGAGTTGAAGGTCATTTTTAAATGTATGAATGCAGTTTTTTTTTTTAAATCGATAGTTTCTAAGAATAGATCTTCGTATGTCTCATAGTTTCATACTTCCCCACACTGACTGATTTAAATGACCCACTCTGTATATGACCGAACTAACTAAGCACACTTTTGTCTATCTTAGTCACTATATCCACTTTCACCCCAGATCTTTCCCTTATCACACAATTTCTTATTCTGTCCAATGATACACCATCCATTTCTTAACGCTCTCATTTCTACTGCATTTCTACTTTTATGCTTCGTTAGCCATACCCAACTTTCGCTACAGTACATTAGTATTGGAACGAGCATCCCTATGTAGACAGTAACACGGGGAATGTTATGTACACAGACTTATATCGAAATAGATACCGCGAGTTCCTGCATTTGTATGAAAACCAAGTGTGCCACTTTTTATCTACCTACTGTAAGGTCACATGAGCGCTTTAGTGATGGGAATTGACAGGCCGAGTGAAACTGATTCAAAGGTGACGCAGCGCCGCCTTATTCAAGTTGTCCTGTCTCTAGGCATTTAAACCTTTATGGATAAGTTTAGTATCTTGCTTTTGGCACGTGAAGTACCTATCCCTGAGACTTTTAGGTACTTAAAAAAAAGTAAACAAACAAAACCAACCCAACAAAATCAAAAATCACGTATGACGCATTACACTCACCTTGTAAAGCGACTTAAATAGAAAGTGGCGCATTTAATGTAGCAACACATACTTTACGTGATTTTTAACTTTGTCGGGTTTGTTTACCTTTTTTTAAGTACCTAAAAGTCTGAACTGTACATACATACTTGGGTCATCTTATCATCTATTTCGATATAGGTCTGTAGTTAGGTATGTACTTACAAAATAACAAAAGTTAAGCACGTTTAATACGAGACTGCAGATATCATCGGATATTAAGACAGCCGCGGCACGCGACGCTTTTGCACCTTTGCTTTAAAGTTATGCTGGGTACACACAGTCAGCCACGGTGTAAGTAAGTAAACAATTAGGATATATTTGGTTAATGTTACTGCAAATGAATACATACTACAATAGTACATGTAGTGTGGAACTTTTGAAAGATCCACAAGTTTTTAAACAGACGTGATTTACCTACTAAAAGGCGAGTTTAATTTATTAATTATATGTATGTCTCATCGGTCCACCTTGCGGGGGGCCTACCCACGCTGCGCCGGCCGGTACGTGGACGCCACTCTAGAACCTTTCCGCCCCAACGGCCGTCAGTTCGTCAGGTCAGTTCTAGTTTCTTGGTGCAAGTCGCGGGAAGCCGTTGGATGTGGGCAGCGCAGGACCGGTCATTGTGGAGATCCTTGGGGGAAGCCTATGTCCAGCAGTGGACGTCTATCGGCTGATAATGATGATGATGATGATGTATGTCTATTATTTAAATAAAATCAATAAAAATCAAAAATACATCCTCTATTGCAGCTAAACGTCTTCACGTGTTCCCGTCAACCGTCTTCCTCCCGAATCCTTCATTCACTCCGTCTTTCCCGTACAATCAATCATCCCATTCGACCAATCTCATTCGTACAAACATCCTTTCTTCCGTAAGATATCCGTCCGACTCCTACATACATCTATCTGGCGCTATAGTAGTCGGCACCGCACCGACCAACAACTACTCAAGATTTTTAGTGAAGGCAATGAAATGAAATTATTTATTTTACTTACTTTAAAATCGCATTAGCGATGCGCAAATTTACTATCTACCTCTCTAAAATCATGCCAAATTGTATGCCGAATAGTAACTTTACTAATATAACATCGCCATTACAAACGTGTACACCCAGCCTTATGATATCTTAAGATTAATGCTTTTACGTCGCCACCTTTAATTAAATTGTGCCACATTGCAATAAATTCGAAACTTTACCCGTCATATTACTAATCTAGTTGAAAAAAAAGATATATCTCTCCGCCATTCGCATATAGATTATATGTGGCGGCATCTACGCTTGAGCGCTTAATTATTGTAATTGACTGTAATAAGACGCAAAGAGTGATCATGCACGTCCACATTGTTGCTAACTATATTTTAATGTAAAACACTTATATGTTATTCAGATCATAAAAGTATCAAACATAAAACATATGAGACTCACTCATATTGAAATAAGACGGATATGTTCGCATTTTTATAGAGATTAGCTCGATATGTTTCTAGCTACTCAGGCATATCATAACGCTTCTCCATTTCTTCCATGAATGTCGTAATAGGCGACTAAGGAAGGTAGGTTAAGGAGTATTTAAAGCGACAGGCTAGCGACCTGTTTCAAATGTTTCAATATACCCGTATTATTTGACTTAAAAATTACAAAATTATACCAAAAATAGCAGCGAAAAAGTCCGTAAGTTACATTATGGAAAAAAATGCGACACACATTTTTTAGTTTATCAAATAATTAAACGTCGACAATGGTACAGATCATCAAACTTCCTGAGTGGGAGCTCGTAACGTCACGTTTGGGTTAAAATTGTACTTAAACGTGACGACACGCGAAACTTTTAGGTTCTGTAATATCGTCATTTTTCGTCTGTCAAATAAAAGAAAAAATATGTGTATAGTGATCATCTGACGTAGGGGAGGTAAGCCTAAAACGGGTACGCTAAGGGACATGTGAAATAAAAAATACTTAGAAACGTAAAATGTACCAAATAGTTTTACTAAAGGAAATGTTTATTTAATATGGTATATAAAAAAATAACAAACATAACCATTCTCTTCAACAATCTTAGAAAAACAGAAATTAGGAGACCCTTCCAAATACCCGTTTTGCCCTTATAGGGGGCCTAAATCAGGTACCTCATCAGGGCATAACGGGTAAAGGCTATATAATGAGAACAATTAACTTATTTTTATAGTTTTACAATATTTATTAACATAAAATCACTTATATTTTCATTTAAGCGTCTTAAATTATTAATCAGACTCATATTCAATCTTATCTTGTTTAAACTATAAAACAAACCTTCCATATGAAACACATATTCAAGAAGCTCGAGTTCCTGAGGATCCGTGAATACAGTTGTGTACCTGCCAAGTTTCTTCTTCGGGCATCCTTTTTTGATGTGCCGCTGCAACGTGGATAAGTTTATACCGTACTTCTTTGCCGCACCTTTCACTGAGGTTTTGCTAGCTTCTTCCATAGCAAGTTTCATAACTGCCTCGTCCCATGATGCATTAGAGGTTTTTCTTTTATATTTGTTAACCATCTAGAATAAAACAAACCAAAAATCTTAATAAAACCTCATTTCAACAACCCAAACTACTTACATGACCATACTAGGGCAAATCGGGTACATACCCGTTTTACCCCTACCCGTTATGCCCAAACGCATGTTTTTATTTTTAACCGCCATAACCTCAAAACCAAATGCAGGAATGCCACAAGTTTTTTTTAATTTAGATGCATGATTCCTTACAAAATCACAACACAAAACTTAAGTAAACATAATCCATACAATATTTGAGTATTCACTGTTACCAAAAGTAATTGTTTTTTAGTAAAACCATCAAAAATATTGTTTTCAATCTTACCTTGCAAGCGCTTGCGTCACAGCGGAGAGCCGACTGCCTGTGATTGGCCGACTGTCACGCCACCTCGCTGTACTTGTAGTGTAAATGTACATTCTCACTAATAGACGTAACACGCACACAAACAAGCATACCCGATTTAGGCTTATCTCCCCTACTAAATAATTTTTCAGTCATCTACCCAATTGAAGTTATGGTTCTGTTTTAATGTCACGTTTTGTGGATTCTGCCTACCTTTAGTCCAACTCTGTATGTTTATCTGGCTGTCTTTACGTAGGCATCTCTGTATGTTATTCCTCATAATTCTTTAAGCAGCTGTACTAAAACCATTACAGCCACAAAGCCGCTAATTTGAAACAATTTATTATTGCAAACGCAGATATTATCGATCATTTTCGTTTCCGATACAATGATAACGGTTGATTTTATAATCATTTTGTAATTATTTCAGAAACGCAACTCGAATGTACCGCCGTTTGTTTATAAAAAGTTGCAGTTTAGAGTCTTGGGGTGTTAAACCTTAGAGACACTATACGCCGTGTGGTGTCCGGGATTAGATTAACACCACCCGATTTCTTCCCTGGATTTCGTAAGAGGCGACTAAGGATATGGGTTAAGGAATATTTTAAGCGCTGTTTGATGCAGATTTCTCGCAATATGGAATCTTTTGTGCGGAACTCAGTACACGATAATGCCCAGCATTCGTCTCCAGCACCACATTTGGATTACGACAATCCTCTGTTTTTTACTTCTTTTTAGAGTCCGCGTCCCTGAAGTTTAAAGAAATATCGAGAATATCAGTGGTATATATTGTATACCAGCTTTTGCCCGCGGCTCCGCTCGCGTTAAATTCGGGGTATCACGGAAGAGATAGCACATATACCAATTTATAGCTTCCACCCCTCACTTTAGTGAAATGGGGGGTTTTGAAGAGACAAAAAGTAGCCTATGTCACTCTCCATGTACTAAACTATCTCTGCCTAAAAAATCACGTCAATCCATCGCTCCGTTTAGCCGTGAAAGACGGACAAACAAACAAACAAACAAATAAACAAACAAACAAACACACTTTCACATTTATATATTAGTACGGATTGCGTTTTAAGTTTGCCCATAATAAAGTCTTATAATTGCAAAATACACTCCGTTAAACGTTTAACCATCTGGTTACCCTGAATTTGCTAGACGTGGCACTGGATTTTTGAATCCATGTGCTCTGCCTACCCCTCATGGGAATAGAGGCGTGAGAATATGTATGTATGTACTCCGTTAAAATAGTCTATGATAACTTCAGTTCTATTAAGTGACAGCTTACTAGGGTTTACATTATTTTTACCCGGTTTTTTGCAACACGTTGTAGATGTGTGACTTCGTAAAGGCGTTTAGACGTCTCCTATAAGGTAAGTACTCTAACTTTCAAGTCAATTTCGATGCATAGTCAGCTTGTGCAAAACGTCCGATTTTGGAGATAGGCGACAGTTGTGCCAAATTCGGGTTATGTGCGTTTAGCACGCGTCCTTTTAGCTCGTTAGGAGTAATTAAGTATTATTAGTCTGAAAGGTGTGTGGATAAAGTTATTTCTTGCTTGGTTTCGAACCTGGAACCTGAAGTTGAAGTTTACGCTAAGCAAAGGCCCCTTTTTCGGTTCTTTTGTGTCACCAAGATAATACCTACTGTTATTAAGGTTTAAGTTTTAAGTTTTTTTTGTTATTTTTGAAGGTTTGGGGACCTAAAAAAAACTTTTTTTTTTCTTTATTTCTTTATTTAAGTTTCACAAACCATACATACATCACGCTTATATCCCCAAATGAGGTAGGCAGAGCACAAAAAACGCTACATAGATAAAACCATGACTATTTCACGTTCCGCAGTTACTTGTAGCATATTTTTAAGTTTAAGTTAATAGGTAGAATAGTGACAGGATGCTAGTTTGTCGCCTAGACCTAGAGCATACCTTAACCTATTTCATTCATCCTTAGTCGCCTCTCAAGACCTTTACGGAAGAAACGGAGAACTATTATTCTAAGCCCGATACCACACGGCTCTGTTTTTTATTAGTTTTGTTTAATTTGTGGTGTCCACTCATTGTGTTCGAAATTTCATTTCGCCTTATCCTAAATTTTATTGCGCTAATTTAAACAATTTGAACTATGCGTTATGTTGCGCAGCATTAAATGAGTAGGAAACATTAATTTTGTATCACGATTTTTGTATCATACATAACAATCACTATAGCCCAACTATAACTATATAACTACTAGCTTTCCGCCCGCGGCTCCGCCCGCGTGGAACTCGGTTATATTGCGGTACAAAGCACAACTATAAGAAAACTTCTCGTTTCAAACGACACACGGCGCCATCGATCTATCATCTATCGATCGGTTATCGATTGATATCGATCTATCGTCGATCGATATCGATCTATCAAGGAAACTATATTTTTGTTTTCCCTCGGGAACATCATTTTTTTCCGGGATAAAAAGTAGCCTATGTCACTCTCCGTGCCCTAAACTATCTCTACCTAAAAAATCACGTCAATCCATCGCTCCGTTTAGCCGTGAAAGACGGACAAACAAACAAACAAACAAACACACTTTCACATTTATATATTGGTACGGATAGCCCAAGCCCTCTCTTACTGAGAGGAGGCCTGTGCCCTGCAGTGGGACGTATATAGGCTGGAAGATGACATACAATCACGCCTGTATTCCCGAACGGGGTAGGCAGAGCACACAAAACGCTACATAGACAAAACGATGACTATTTCACGTTCTGTGGCCACTTCTAGCCACAGCTAGCTATTTTTATTAGCTTTTGAGGTGGCAGGTACAATAGTGAGTTGCTAGCCTATCGCCTAAAGACCTTAACCTATGTCCTTAGTCGCCTCTTACGACATCCACGGAAGTATCATGATTCAAGTATATTGACAAATTAGCCTACTTACTTTACTGGAGAGACCAGTCGCGCGCGAGATCTGGGGGCACATGGGGGGAACTGCTGTGCCACCACCACCACCGTGCACCAAGTCGAGCGCGAAGCAAACACTGCCGTACCATCCTTTACTGGAACCATTTCGCCGCATTTTAAGGATTAATAAGTACATAACGGGTAAAATATAAAAACTGGGATAATCGAAGATCTGGAGTACTTTTTGATGGGATATACCTACTATACCTGTCCCTGTCTAACTAAAGACCTCAGAAAATTACACTCGAGAATTGTAAACCTGCTCCCAGAACTAAACTTTTACGGTCATAATTTCTATTCGTAATAAACGTAAGAAATAATTTTATTACTCCAATCAACATACGAAGGGTGTTAAAATTATACCACTTATTGCGACCTTCTGTTTTATTATATAATACCGTAATTTCTATTAATAACAGAAAATTAATTCCCTTAAGACACGGTAGGGGCGTACGTAGGTAATATTTTTAATAATAAAAATAAATACTTACGCCATTTTTTTTATTGCTATAATATTTCTGTAGCTGTTTCATAATTAGAATTATGTTAATTTAATCGAGGGTTACATTTAAGTTTATTCTTTTATTGGGTTTGGCTTACATTTTCAATTGCCGTGTGGTGTCGATGCTACAATAATATACTTATAAAATTACATACATAGGTACATAAACGACACGTCCCATTCTCTGCAGGGGAAGTACTAAGCAGAGACAACATACAGAGCGCCATTCGCTCCTATTCTAAAATACTTCGCTCGCTTCACTCATAATCATCACTCTCGTCATACACGCTCGTCGGATTCGACTGTTCAAATTGAGTAGAGTAATAGTTTTAGTACTCCTCACCTCATAATGTCTCCCTGATTTTTATTCTCCTTTACAATTATGTGTACATAGTCAACAAAACCTTACATTCAAACATACATTCCAAATGAGGTAGACAGAGGACGCAAAACGGTACATTTTAGGTTACATTTTTAAAGTACTAAGTTAAAATAAACGTTAACATAACCTTAGTCACTTCTTTCAAAATTCACGGATAAAATGGAGAGGTGTTATTCCAAGCCCGATTCCACACGGCAAACCTTTAAAAAAACTAGAGGTGTAACCTTTTTTTTAATGGCTTTCACCCTTGCTAGGTTAGCAAGGTGTATTTTGCCAATGTTGATGTGGAGACAACACAAGTGAAAAGAATGTTCGGTTTAAAATCTATTAAGTATTTCACTTAATATTTGACAGCATAACTGTCAACCTACACGGAACCACCGAAAAAAAGTACGGCCCCTAATCGCTAATTACAAGGATCCTTTGTAATACCCGCTCCACGCATCAAAGGCGCCGCGCTGAACGATTCGTCGTGCTCATGGAGATAGACCAAATATTGTAGAGCTCCGCGAATGTACTTTTAAATATTGCTACTCTGTGCGAGTGACTTTTATATTATTTTATACTAGCTTTCCCGCGCGTGGAACTCGGTTATATTGCGGTATAAAGCACAACTATAAGAAAACTTCTCGTTTCAAACGACACACGGCGCCATCGATCTATCATCTATCGATCGGTTATCGATTGATATCGATCTATCATCGATCGATATCGATTCATCAAGCAAACTATATTTTTGTTTTCCCTCGGGAACATCAATTTTTTCCGGGATAAAAAGTAGCCTATGTCACTCTCTATGCCCTAAACTATCTCTACCTAAAAAATCACGTCAATCCATCGCTCCGTTTAGTCGTGAAAGACGGACAAACAAACAAACAAACAAACACACTTTCACATTTATATATTGGTACGGATTACTACTAGCTGTGCCTGCGACTCCATCCGCGCGAAATAGTGACTTTTTTAGAGCATTTGAAGAAGAATAATTCCTTATACATAATTTGTGAATATCTTGAACCGTTTTCGCAACATACGGGGTCATCCATAAAGTACGTCACACTTTCAGGAGGGGTCAGGTGTTTTGTGACACTTGAACAAAATTTCCGCAATTTTCATTATCAAGCTCTTAAAGATGAACAATTTTCCCCGTTTTTTCACATTTTTTAATTTTTATTCGCTCCTATTGGTCGCAGTGTGATGTAAGCCTAAGGGCTTCCTCAATAAATGTTCTATCCAATACAAAAATATTATTTCAGGTCTAACCAGTAGTTCTTGAGATTAGGACGTTCAAACAAACAAACTAACTCTTCCGCTTCATAATATTAGTACAAATAATCTGTGATTACCAGAGAATAGAGAGTGATGGAACAGTAGGCTCTCTATTTCTTCCTTGGTAATCGTAAGAGGCGACTAAAGAAATAGGAGTGTTATTTTAACCCCGACACCACACAGTTGTCTTTAATGAGGTCAAAACCCAATGTCCTTCTAGAAGTACAATTGATTTTGTTCAAGTTACTTCTGTTATTACTCTTACTAAAATTTAGTATATTATCCAGTGAGAGAGGTCGCTATATTCTGGTAGGCCACCGAACAATGTATATGTCAAATAGACAAAGATATACCGACATATTATCTCATTAATGCCAGCAAGTAATTGTGGGATGTGGGTGGCAATGGAGGCGGCGTAATGCTGTACTCAGAAACATTAGTTAGTGAAGTAATTTTCAAATGTATGTAATAATAATAACGTAGGTAAGTAAACACTTAGTACGATAAAAATCCAATTTTAAAGGTCAAACTAGTCAAATAACTAGGTGATAAAAACAAAAAAAGAGTATACTTAATTAGAAAAAAGACACTGAAATATCACTATTAGGTACATACATACAAAATATATACATACATGATACAATCACATAAAATGTTAAATGTAAGAAAATATGAAAAACAAAAATAAAAACTTGCGAATCCCACAATATGAGAAATGTTTTAAATTAATAATTATTAGTATCGAAATCAAGAACAATATTGTACAATGTGATGTCAAAAATGAAAATTCAGAATATAGATTTTCAGCAGGGTAACCAGATGGTTAAATCAATTGCGGTGACAGGTTGCTAGCCCATCGCCCACAATACACTAACCCCTTTCCCAGAGTCGACAAAACATGGCACAGGATTTTTAAATTCATGGGCAGAGCACACCCTTCTTGGGAATACAGGCGTGAGAATATGTATGTATGTATGTGTATGTAAGATCTTAAAATCTCCCCCTCCCAACGCACCCATCCACGCTCCTCGTATGAATTTCATTAGTAAATCATCCTTCATCACATCATTGCTGTAATAAGATATAGACAGACACATTAACAACATAATCTGCGTTCTAAAGAGAAAAAGATAAATAAACCGGCCAAGTGCGAGTCGGACTCGCGCACGTAGGGTTCCGTACCAAAAACTGCAAAAAAATCAGAATTTTTGTATG
>BHDV01064005.1:329240-433297 GCA_005406045.1 Adoxophyes honmai
GACGGACAGACGGACGGACAGACAGCGAAGTCTCAGTAATAGGGTCCCGTTTTTACCCTTCGGGTACGGAACCCTAAAAATGGTCTAAAAACACTGCCTTCTCCGCGACTTCAACGCTTCGTGGCTACTGATGAAGCTACTGTATTGTTTAATTATAAATTTAGATGTAATTAAGCGTTTGTATGGAGTTTTTAATACACTTAATCCATTTATTCCGCGGATGTAGTAAGAGGCGACTAAGGAATTAGGTTTAAATATGTTTTAAGCGACAGGCTAACAAATTATACTACCTCTTCCATCTGTTTTCAAACCTAAAATCTATATCTATACTAATATATAAAGCTGAAGAGTTTGTTTTTTTGTTTGTTTGTTTGTTTGTTTGTTTGTTTGAACGAGCTAATCTCAGGAACTACTGGTTCGAATTGATTTTTTTTTTTGTGTTGGATAGGCCTTTTATCAAGGAAGGCTATAGGCTATAAAACATCACGGTGCGACCAATAGAAGCGAAGAAATAGTGGAAAGTGTGGAAAAAATTGGGAGAAATTGATCACTATTCCACGCGGACGGAGTCGCGGGCACAGCTAGTTATGCTATAAGTGGCTGTGAATCGTGAAATAGTCATAATCGTTGTTTTGTGTACTTTGCCCTACCTCATTTAAGAACATAGGCGTGATTGTATGTAATGTATGTATGTATTTTACGTTGAATAAAAAAAACCCATGTGGTGCCGGGTTAGTATAGCACTTCCCCCTTTCTTCCCGTAGGTGTCGTAAGAGATCGACTCTGGGAAAGGGTTAGTATATTGTGGGCGATGGGCTAGCAGCCTGTCACTGCAATATCTGGTTACCCTGAAATTGTTAAACGTGGCGCTGGATTTTGGAATTCATGTGATCTGTGAGAATATGTGTGTGTGTTAAATAAAAGAACATTATCACCAGTATCTTTCCCCGTTTAAACTGGAGCTAGTTAGAAAACTATTCGCAGCATCTTTATTGACTCGATTTCTAAACGATATAAAAACATCATTAAATTGTCAGGTGTTGACTCGAACGCCACCATCGTGCGCGTATTTGCTGACTAATTAAGATCAATTTTCATAACTAATTAAGATCAATTTTCATAATGTCACGTATAGAATATTCATATTAACTTTTCGTATTTAAAAAAATCAGCGTGGGTAGGCCCCCCGCAAGGTGGACCGATGACTTGGTGCAAGTCGCGGGAAGCCGCTGGATGTGGGCAGCGCAGGACCGGTCATTGTGGAGATCCTTGGGGGAGGCTTATGTCCAGCAGTGGACGTCTGTCGGCTGATAATGATGATGATGATGATGTAAAAAAATATATAGGTATCTTATAGGCAATGCGTATAATTCGGCATTATATAGAACGCCTAGGCATTAGAAACATTACCTAAATCGTTCAGGCAATGTGTATAGAAACGAAAGAACCGAAAAAAAAAAATCGGTTGCAGTATGTCTTGGTGACACAAGAGAACCAAAAGATGGGCCTTCGCTCAGCATGAGTTGCTGCATCAGTAAGGTGCAGCAACGCTGGTTTTCAAGCCCCAAAATGCGCGTAAGGGTCGCAGAAAACCAGATTAACTAAATTGAAACATGTAAACAATAACAATGCTACTTAATAACTATAAAGTAAAACTATCTACTAATTCCTCATACTATACCTATATTAAAGTTAAATTTTAATGCCAGACCCCAAACAGCCCTTCACACTCACGCTCATCCACATAATTATTAGGACTGTACATGTTTTAGGTAAATTATTAAATAGTTTAAACATTAATTATGATTTTATACATTGCCTGCACAACCCCGGCATTCTACACATTTTCTAGGTATTGTATAGAATGCCTGCTTTAGACAAATTGCTTCTAACATAAACATATAAATCTTAATCATTTAATTCTAAGTAGTTACTAGTGGTTTATGAGTTTTTTGTTTTAATAACTTACTTATTTAAAATTCTATATTATGTACTTTTGTAATTGAATTATGCAAATTTAATTTTGCCCAAGAATTTTGAAGTACCTTATAATTTTAAGATTTTTTTATTTTTTTATAGTAGCTAGTGGTTTAGATACCTTAAAATAAACATTTACCTTTACTCCTTTTAATGCGTTCCACAATTACAATCGGAACACCATGCCTATGTTCCCAGAAATGGTAGGCAGAGCACACAACATTTTTGTCTAAATTACTATTTCACGTTTCAAAACCAATTCCAACAAAACAGTCCACAATATAGTCAGTGTGGTGTAGAATTGTAAAAAAACTTCTTCATTTCTTCCGTGGATGTTGAAAGCAGACATACCTAAACCTATTTCCTTAGTCGACTCTTACGACTCTTACGACATCCACGGAAGAAATGGAGAGGTGTTATTCTATCCCAAATGTTGTATGTTCCTAATCCGCACTAGGCCCGCGTGTGAACAAACCAAGCCCTTTCATACTGAGGGGAGGCCTGTGCCTTCCAGTGAGACGTATTGCTAGATTACTAGTTATTTACTTAACTCACGCGAATGATTAACCGAGCAATTACAAACTTAACCTGCCCAGTAAATGTCCACTTTGACGGCTTTTGAACTAATTATAAGTAAGAACTAACAAAGAACAATAATAACGACACCGAAGTTAATGCTCGGTACGTAATACTCACCTGTTGATAATTTATCAATTTTAAATCGATTCCGAAGACGATAAGTTGATATGCGTGGAATACGTAATACACCGCCTTGGGACGGAGCACTTTGTACGGGAGTTGGTTTAAGAAAAACTTTATAAACTCTTGAAGATTTAATGCACGGTATCAGACTAGCATGGATTCTGTGAGGGAGAGCTCAGTCTGTCTTATTTTTGCCATGTCGTTAAAATCGATCTGCAAACGTTTTTCTGTGAGTGTCCGCTCTATGGAAAGGATAAAAAATTTACCTATCTATCTAAATCAAAATGAAAAAATGTTTTAAGCAAAGTGGATAGGCAGAGCACACAAAACGTTCCATAGATAAATCTTTGACGATACGTCCCGAGTCAGTAGCCTTAGCACAGCGATACGTGCGAATTGTTTCGCGGCCGGAATAAAGTAAGTAGGTACCCGTTATTTTATGACGTTTCTAGTCGTAGTTCATCTCGTGTGCAACTCTACTCTCGCCCTATCGTGATAGCCGGCTGTTTTAGCAATTATAATGGCAAGATTGCTAGCTCTTGACCTACGATATACTTTTACGTTATCCACGAAAGGAATGAAGAAGTAAGTAAACGCTACACAGAATGGCTCCTAGTAATGAAATAGATATGGATACCTATGTAATGTTTGAAGTTCTCTTCCTACCCCATTAGAGAAAACAGGCGTGATGTATAATTCAAAATTCAAAATTCAAAATTCAAAATTCAAAATTCAAAACTTTATTTATGCAAATAGGCTCCTAAGAGCACTTTTACACGTCATTTTTGATTTTACCAGCGCTTCGGAAAGACCATCATTGCCAAGAAGAATGCGCCGCAAGAAACTTGGCAGAAAGTCATTTTTTCAAAAAAAGTTAATTACAAAAAAATATATATATCTATATTACAAAAAAAAAGTAAAAATTTACATAAAAGCAATCAGTGTAGTTAATGTGGAGGCAGGATATTTAAGTAAAATCATGTATCACTGATCCAAGGGCCAAGGCCAAAGCTTATATCAAATGAAATGCAGCGTGAAAGTTTACGCATGTCAATCCCGCGAGCGTGAAGAAATCCGCGTGAGGCCAATATGCCCTAACTTAACTCACGCAACTGCTCATGCTCGATGAAAGCACCACTTAAATAAACCTAGTATTGTATTTATAGGCGAGTCTTACAGTAACCTCATGATGTCAATCCTCTTCCATCATCCCATCTTCCTTCCAAAGGGCCATCCCCTTTTCTTGCATTACCTCATATATCTGGTTAAGACCTACTTTGTCTACTAGAAATATATCTACGGTGTCTACAAATAATAAATAATATATTCCTTGATAAGTTTGTTTGATCGTCTTTGTAGCTACATTATTGTTTTTAAATCACGGACCAACTTTCGTACCACAAAGATTTGAAGCGCTTGAAAAGCCTGCTATCCTTACCCATCTCCTGTCATACAATGCTCCGTGTGACAACTAACTAAAGAATACTTAGCTTGTTCAATTAACAATATAATTTTAACCTACGAAGATAACCATAGAGTATAAAATTGCAAAAAACAGATGCCAGTTGATCCTGTTTCGTTCCTGGCTCACACCTACAAGTTCAAATTTATTTTATTGGAGTTATGAAGCGAAATAATTATTTCGCGACGTGAGTAAATAAAAAGACTTAGATATAAATTGGTTTTTATTATTGTACTTTTATGATGTGTTATTTTTATTTTTAGTTTTAATGTCACTCGGTGACGGTTCTTGAAATAAAAATTATGACGCATTGTTGAAAAATTGCACTTTAATTGTGGCATATAAAAACCTTTCACATTCTCGACATAAAATTATATTATTTATTGAAGTAAATAAATACACGTTCCCAAACGGGGTAGGTAGAGGACGCATAGCAAAATCGCGTATTTTTTTCTGAAATATAAGCACAGAATAGTACTAGGTAAGTCTTAAGACATTAATTTGAGGACCTTTCGTGGTTCTTAAATCCGTGGATTAGCTACTACTGTGCTAAATATTAGATACTTACCTATAAAATTGGTGATATTTTATGGAGGAGTGTTTAAAGGGGTGCCTTTACAAAAGACGTGTTATTTTTTCAGTTTATGGTACGAAACACTTCGAACGCGAATCCCATTCGTACTTGGCCGGTTTTTTTTCTTTTTCGAATACACTTCTGTCCTGCCAATCTTGAAAAATGTTCAGATCCTCCCGCCATCTTCTTTTCGGCCTGCGTTTGCTCCAATCCAGTTTCAAATGCTACAAAATGAGTCAATTATCTACCCTATTTTGGCAAACCGTTACCCCAATATTCTACTTACTTAATAACACATCAAAAATGATGCAACCGAAACGTTTCTAATGCCAAAATTAATAATTTCCACCGAAATCGATTGAGTGGTAGAACACAAAAAAATACATTTCTGTTCCTATTCTATTCAGAAAATTACACCTTCCATACTACATAATATTATAGTTGCTTAAGTTACTGTTTGTCCGTTTGTTGTCTTTTACGCTTTGATCGCATTTTTTGTAAAGTAATTAAAGTGCCTAAAGAGATAGTTTACTTTGAGTCCCGAAGAAGGACAAAGAAAATTTCTTTAAAAAAAACGTAATTTGGCGAGATGTAGATTCAGCGCAGTCAAAGCCGTGAGCAATAGCTAGTACAGAAATAACCTTGCATTGTATATATTATTATGTCAAGGTTAATAAATGAATCGCAGTTTAGAGTCTAGACAATATTGCCTAAAGGTGTATTCAGTCTATTTTAACCTCAGGTAGCACAAATTAATTTCCTGGTGCAATTTTGAACTTAACCACCGTCGTAACCTTTTTCATAATCAGCAGGGCTAGTCTAACGTTCTCGGAATCGGCATAGGCTTAACGAAGGAAAGCGATCGTGATTCCGAGCGTCTCGGTAAAATGCTTTCGTGTACCTAATCAATCCCTAACTGTATTTTGCTTAGGTGAAACGAATTAACAGCAAATCATTCGTTCAATTGGCTTCGGCAATGGGTTTCGATTGTTTTGACGTTACGCGATACCATTTGTTTCAATTGTGATTCCGAGCGCGTTAGACCATTGCCTGGTTGTCGTTTTCCAATCTAGTAAATCTTATTAATATTATAAATGTGAAAGTTTGTGAGTATGTTTGGATGTTTGGATGTTTGTTACTCTTTAATGCAAAAACTACTGAATGGATTTTGATGAGACTTTACAGTAATGTAGCTTATACATCAGAATAGCACGTAGGCTACAATTTATAAATATATTTTTTTAATTTTACAAAATATGACGATAAGTGTCGAGAAAGTAGGAAAAAATCTACTATCTGCTGGCTATTCTGGCGGGCGCTATAATTCCAAAATCTCTTCTGTGTTAGCCCGAATTTAACGCGTGCGAAGCTGTGGGCAAAAGCTAGTACCCTATACATTTGCGATGTACCTACATCGAGCACAGTTATGGCCTAACAGGAGTCTATACCTACTGTATTGTTGCTGACTGCACTTGCATCAATCAATCTTTTATAATGTGTACGAAATTTCAGGTCAATCGGGCTAACGCAATGTATACTTGTGGAAGTTGGATGATAAAAAATCAATCTAGCAGTAGCATTCTAGTTGCCCATCCAGGGCCGTCTCCGTATGAAGGAACTCTTCAGCGATTTGACTGATAATTTAATAAAGTACCTACAGAGTTTTGTTGGTTCAGTTATTTCAATTATTTTATTGGAGCTAAGCGTCAGTAATCGGCTAACCTTGTTTGATAATAAGTTTAGTAAATCAATTATAATCATATCGACGGTTAAAAGGCTATTTGATTCAAGCGCCATTTTGAGAACTTTACAGGAGAGCGTTTTAAAGATTATTTTTCGAGAAAAAAATTCACTGTTCCATAAGTACGTAATAAAAGTTTACATGCCTCCCCAATCATAAAGCGGAATATTTTGTGCTATTTTTTGATATATATAGTAACACATAAGAAGTGTTTTTAACGGAGTTCGATGTAACTTAAGCCATTTTGCACCATTATTTGATCAGGGCAGAACGATCTAAGTACACGAAAAAGATTTATCTGTTCAAATCAAAATAGCTCAAGTGTACATGACTTCTTTATCGAATCAAGGATAAATGATTTAAATCGCTCACCAAGTTGTAAACTGTTCATGGATAAATGATTTAAATTGCTGACCAAGTTGTGAACTATTCAAGGAGGAATGACTCAAATTACACAGTATAAAAATAAGATTGAAAGCAAATTGGTTTAATGGCAAGATTTATTAAAATCTGTTTTGGGTAAAATAACTCAAAGGTAATAAAACAAATTTGACGATGTAGGAAAAAGAACGAAAGGCCATATCAATTCAAAGAAAAGTATCTTAAATGGATAAAATTGTCAATTTCAAGAAATTATACTCTTAATCAATTTTATTAAACGGGAATATCACTTGGCTTTGGTTTTAATTGAACAATGTTTAATGAAAATCAACTTTTATTCATTTATGTCAAATTATTTGTATATGTAGGTAACATTTATAATCAGTCTTTAAATATTAAAGTTTTAATTGTTCATTGATGACTAATTATCTGTAATGTAGGTAACGATATTAGCATAAATAATGAACTAATATAAAGGAATTAAGTGTGCAGATATTTATTTTATGCATAAAGAAAAAGGTTGCAAATGATATAAAGACTAAAAGCTGGGCAAGGAAAATTAGCATAGGTCATATTGTTCCAATTACTAGTTCAGGCAAAATTGGAACAAGTCGCACTGTTCCTAAAACTAGTTCAAGTAAGATTGATTCAAGCGACAGAGGTAATGTTCGCATGTTCAAGGCAGAATGATTTAAGTTACATACACCATTAAATCTGGTTGAAGCAAAATTAATTCACATCCTATGTTCAATTATTTAAGATCAAGGTAAATTAATTCAAACACTGACACTATTTTATTTCATCCAAGGAGAAATAGCCTAAATTACAGGTAATAAGAAAAACACAGTTTTTCGATGGGTCTATATACATGCTTCGAAAAAATCAAGCATTTTGGCTACACTTGATACCGCGTAAACAGAAATGATACTCAAATTGGCCATAGAGCCAAGCGCCAAAAAAGTGCTCAGATTGACTTCAAACCCGGCTCAAACGACGCGGAAAAATTCGCTGATTCCAATGATGTGTATAACTTAATATCTCCCAGGATGGCGCTTGAATCAAATAGCCTTTTAACCGTCGATATAAAGCACATGAAATGACGTCTTAGACGTCTTTTACGAAATCCACGGAAAAAATGTAGATGTCTTACCTATTCTAATCTGATACCACACAGAAGGATATTTTATGTAGTATCTTTGGAGAAATTCAGTTAGTAAATTTATTTATTTCATTTTCACCATACCTTCTTCCTTAAATTATTACTAAAACATTCCACATTCATTTACTATTGAAACAAATGAAAGTAAAATGCCAACGGCAAAACCCACGCCGACGGAAGCCATACTTTTTTTTAAACATGACCGAATCAACATTAAAACCAGCAGTGAAAGAATTTTTAATACCATTTGTGGCCATCAATAACTGGGCATACAAAGGAGTGTACTGTCCATGCAATTTTAATATCCACGGATATCTATACCCCAATAAAGTATGTTAAACTTTATCTAAAATCTAGATAAAGGCAATAATTATAGAAACAAGGGCCGGCGGCAATGTTTTCACAAAAAAAAACCATCGTCTGCCATTAAAAATACTACCGCGTTTGGCAAAAAAAGTGCTTTAAAAATTATACCTGCGTCAATCCCAACCCAGAATGCAGTAACTCAAGCCTCTTTGCTCAAACCAAATGGACTCTATCACAACGTACGTAACTCTGAATTTGAATGCATGGAGACGTTGATACAATGTCCTTAGAGGGAACGTAGAAAAACCGCATTAACTGTAAACTCTCTGTAATCTTTTCTATCGTAATCTTTGCGAGTGAGCGAGTACAGTCGAATCAAAAATCCTGTACGAAAGAAGGGGATAGACATATTTCCGCTGTTAATATTCTAACAATGTTGCCGGTAGCCAATCCGGGAGCGGTTATGGGCGTTCCGGGCGAGGCTTCTAAATTCAAATTGGTTCGAAGTTTGAAATTGTTTCGTTATTTTAATGCATTGTACGATGCATATTTTTGTTTTATTCATTTTTAACGGAACGAATTTGTTTGGATCAAGATGAGTGCATGAATGAATTTTACAAAGTACCTAAGGGAAGAAAAGGTTTCCATAATTTTAATTTCAAATAATGTAGGTATCTTTTTATTCAGACACTAGCTTTCCGCCCGCGACTTCGTTCGCGTAAATTTCGGATTTTGGGGTCGTAGGTTTCTGAGCCTATTCAGTACAAACAAACAAAGTTTTTCTCTTCATAATATTAGTGTAGATGTAGATATCTAAACCCAAATATTTTACAGAATCCTCTTTTTTTTCAAAATAAAATTTAGTCTATGTTACTCGTGGATAATGTGGCTTTCGAATGGTGCAAGAATTTTTAAAAACGGTCCAGTAGTTACTGAGCCTATTCATTACAACCAAACAAACAAAGTTTTCCTCTTTGTAATATTAGTGTAGATAGATTTACCTACATAGGTATGGTCTGAAATTGAAGTTCATAAAAGAACGACATTATTTTATTTAGCTATTTTTTTTAAATAAAATCCATTTATTTTATTTATTCACAATATCTTGATAATGTCACGTGTTGATTGCAAAACACTCCGTTCTTTGATAAACTTAAAAGTGGTCCAGAAAATCATTAAAATAACAAAAGAAAGACAACCACAAATACAAAACGAGCTAGAGCTTCATTCATTTGTTTTGTGTGGTCTTTTGTAGGTAAGGAGCGCGCAAAAACTAAAACTAATAAACCGGCCAAGTGCGAGTCGGACTCGCGCACGTAGGGTTCCGTACCAAAAACTGCAAAAAATCAGAATTTTTGTATGGGAGCCCCCTTAAATACTAATTTTATTTTTATTTAATTATTTATTTTTAAGTAGATATTTAATTAAACATTCTGTAAGCATTTCAAGTATTTAGCTGTTACAATTATTTAAATAGACCCAAAACAGCAAAAAAATAGGTTTTTTGTATGGGAGCCCCCCTTAAATACTAATTTTATTTTATTTTAATTATTTTCTTTTAAAGTAAATATTTAATTAAATATTCTGTGAGCATTTCAAGTATTTACCTGTTACAGTTATTTAAATAGATCTAAAATAGCAAAAAAAAACACGTTTTCTGTATGGGAGCCCCCCTTAATTATTATAATTATTTTAATTTTAGTATTTGTTGTTATAGCGGCAACAGAAATACATCATCTGTGAAAATTTCAACTCTCTAGCTCTTACGGTTCGTGAGATACAGCCTGGTGACAGACAGACGGACGGACAGACGGACGGACGGACGGACAGACAGCGAAGTCTCAGTAATAGGGTCCCGTTTTTACCCTTCGGGTACGGAACCCTAAAAAATGACAGTCTGACAGTTGGACTTATAAAGTTAATGGACAGTTAGTGTTCCTACCATTTAATAAACTCAACTCTCATCTAATTTACTTGAAAAAAGCCGGCCAAGTGCGAGTTGGACTCACGCACCAGGGGTTCTAGGTAAGGTTTACGATTTATGATGTATAAAAAACTACTCGCTCGTTCATACCGATTTTTGGCGACAGTTTGTAGGTATACGTAGTAATGTACCATCGAACCAATTGATTCCCGACCCACCATTGGACCTATTCACAGTGAACGTCATAGTGACATTGCATTGCTTGACAAAGGAAATTTTTATGACGTTTATTGCGACAACGTTCTGCGGTGGGTCAGGAATCAGTTGGTTCGATAGAACATTAAACGTGCATAGGTTTTTTCATAAATTTTCTTATTTTAGAAGTTACAAGGAGGGGGAGACTCACATTTTTACCGCTTTGTAAGTGTCTTTGGCGCAAACTATTTAGTTTTGTAAAAAAAATTACATTAGCAACCTCAGTATAATTTTAAAGACCTGTTCATACCATAGATATCTCACACAATATAGGTTTGATGAAAAATGCCCCTATGGGGTACCCCTAAAATTTATTGTTTTTTTCTATTTCTGTATGAAAATATTAACGCTCTGTGCAGAATATTATCTACTTAACAAGTTTCAAAAATACACAGTTCTTACAGTTCTTACGGTTTCGAAAAAAGTGTCAGTATGTGAAATACAGACGGACAGACAGAGACAGACATAACGAATCTAAAGGGTCCCGTTTTTTTTGGCTACGGAACTCTAAAAAAATAACAGAAACTGTCAAACCTAGCACTAATGAGGTCTGTCGTAATAGTGACCATTAAACAGTTAATTGCCATTTTAATTTAATTAATTAAGTTACCGTTAATCCGTAAAGTTGACCTTCAACGAACTTTATTACTGTAGGATATCATTTGACATTTTCATACATACAAATTTATCATTTACAATAAGTTTAAAGGTACTTAAATGCAGTTTAATTGCAGTTTTTAACTTACTTACATTATGCCTGTTACTTATCCGTAGGGTGTCGGGCTTGGAATAACATCTCTCCATTTCTTCGGTGAGTGTCGCAAGGCGAATAAGGAAACAAGCTACCAATAAAAATACTTTAAATAGTATAGAATAGTATATGGAATAGTAAATTTAATAATAAGTCCCCAAGTACCCCAAGTACCCCATTTGATAGACGTGGCACTGGATTTTTGAATCCATGTGCTCTGCCTACCCCTCATGGGAATACAGGCGTGAGTATATGTATGTATGTATGTAAGTACCCCACACTATTATCTACTACTATAATAATTTGTCATCGTTTACCTGAAAGCAAATGAAGATGATCTAAGTCACGCATGCGAATTTTGATCAGCTCGTTATAGTAGGTATACCTAACAAAGGATATAACGCATAGGGAATAAGGGCGTGACCTATGTATGTAAATTTTTAAGATTTGCTCATTCCGTAAATATTTTTGGGTCCTTACCTATGAAATTAGCGTTTTGTATGAAGATTTCCATAACGTTAGCGATTGCGAGCAACCAAAAATAAAACGTTATAAAAGTTGTGTCCGTTGTATAAAGACACTTTTAAACTAACTATTCGAATCAATTTTAATTAAAAAATGGGTCACTTAATTATGTATTGCAATCAGTTACATACTTACAAAGTTCCAGACACATTTAATGAATTTGATTTTCAAAACACTTTTTTTGTATTTCTATTAATACATTCGTTGGACTTTGACAGTCAACATTTTGCACATTGCAAACATTTTTTTTTAATATTGTATTATGTAATTTATGTAGCTATGTCTTTTATGTTAAAGAAGTTGCAATAGTTAGATACTTAGAAGTAAGACGAAAGAAAAATTGCCTTTTTCATAAGTAAGGAGTAAGGACCTAAACCTAATACATGGTGCTCGTGAGCATTGCGAGAGATTTCAAGATTTCAACCACGAATTCCAGAGGCTATAAGAATTAATACATGTTATATGAACTTAGGTCGAAACACGATTTTTTTTACTATTATTAAGGCACGTTTATACGACATTAGCAATTATTATGTATGAAAATTATAAAAAAAAATCGTGTTTCGACCTAAGTTCATAATAACATTTTTTATTACTTCTTATAGCCTCTGGAATTCGTGGTTGAAATCTCTCGCAATGCTCACGAGCACCATGTATAACTAAAGATGTGGAGCAATAAGTTTACAAAACTGTTAAAAAAAGTTCTATGAAAGAGTTGTGTTGGTATATTGCCAAGGTCTCCTAACTATCAAACGAGGACCACATCAAAAACATTTTTCCTAATAACAATGAACGCATTTTGCGCCATTATGAACTATTACAGCCGTTAAACATAATGCATAGTGTTGGTGATCGTATGTTCAGATTGTATAATAATAGTGACCTGGTTTACATGCGAACCTGTAGTTAGTATATAACTATAATTATTTCAAGTAATTAGGTAGTTGACTAAAAAAAACTATTTAGTCCGTCAGATAGATGAGCGAAAAATATTGTACACGTATTTTTTCTTTTATTTGACTTACGAGAAATGACGAGGATACAATGCTTTGAAGTAGAGATGCCGCGAATATTCGGCTACTATTCGGTATTCGGCCTATTCGGCCACTTTTCTTAGTATTCGGTATTCGGGAATACCGAATACCAAATTATAGACCAAAATGACGCCACTTTATATAAGATTTGTATTTATTACCATATTACTATAATTTAATAAGTGAAATTTATCAGTGGTAAGTTGTTATGGATAGAAACAAGCTTTTGAGCATTTGATTTAGCAAACGATTACGCTTTTCATTTCATAGTAGGTAAGTGATATCAGCATACCGTGACGTGATTTACTTGCAATTGAAACAAAAAGTCAAAAAGCCGCTCGCGCCCCGCCCGCACACGTTGCAGACATGTCGCGACTTGTCGTATTATATTTTACAAGCTCGGCAATCATGTAACTTTGTGCCGAATATTCGGCGCTTCGGCCGACAGCGTTGCCGAATATTCGGTATTCGGTATTCGGCCAAATCACTATTCGTGGCAACTCTGCTTTGAAGTTTTAAGTGACGTCACTCTGTG
Source organism: Adoxophyes honmai (assembly GCA_005406045.1). Lineage (NCBI taxonomy): Eukaryota > Metazoa > Arthropoda > Insecta > Lepidoptera > Tortricidae > Adoxophyes > Adoxophyes honmai. The sequence continues at coordinate 342,567 of BHDV01064005.1, forward strand.
TTATATTTTACACCAACGCGTGTCGTCACAAGCCTCCGCTTGGGATGTTTGATGATCTATCTTTGTTTAATTAGGTACAGTCACGAGCCGGGATTGTTGAGCCACTTGCCACTGTTCGCAATTTAGACGTGCAATCAATGACCGATGTGACAGACTACATGTCAGCTATTGGATTAGTATTACACGACCAAGTTACAAACATAGGTAAGAGGCTCAACAATCTCGGTTCGCGATAGTAGGTAGGTACTTATTTGATAAACCACAAGACACGTGTCTCATGTTGTTCCATAAGCGGACTAATTGAAATAACGTCAACATGTCACACAAAATACAACAATTTCCACATTTTTATGGCACTATTGTGTCAGATGGGCCTACAATTTTATTAATTTTCTGCAAGGCACACTGTTCACCTATTTGTAAAAAAAATCTAGTACCTACCTATGTATCAATCATGCCACTGTGGCTATTATTATCTTCCAGATTAAAGTGTCACAAAAAAACCTCGTAAACTACAAAAAATCGCGGAACAGTATACAGTGATTCGGATACCCCTGATCACTTTACTTATCTAATTATTTTATTAAAGATGAACAGGCCAGCAAATTAACCCTTGTAAATTGACCTGCAAAATCAAAGAAATTGCAAAAACAAAAGTGTAACGTAGAAAAAAACTAGTCATTATTATCGAGGATGTTATATTTCATCAGCAATTTACTTTTTCATACCCAGACATCAAACCAAAACTACTTTTAAATCCGTACCAATATATAAATGCGAAAGTGTGTTTGTTTGTTTGTTTGTTTGTTTGTTTGTCCGTCTTTCACGGCTAAACGGAGCGATGGATTGACGTGATTTTTTTAGGTAGAGATAGTTTAGGGCTCGGAGAGTGACATAGGCTATTTTTTATCCCGGAAAAAATTGATGTTCCCGAGAGAAAACAAAAATATAGTTTGCTTGATAGATCGATATCGATCGATGACAGATCGATATCAATCGATAACCAATCGATAGATGATAGATCGATGGCGCTGTGTGTCGTTTGAAACGAGAAGTTTTCTTATAGTTGTGCTTTATACTGCAATATAACCGAGTTCCACGCGGGCGGAGCCGCGGGCAGAAAGCTAGTACCTAAGTAAAATTAAGGTTTGTAAAAAAACTTGCCAAAAAATTAATTTCCAGTACCTAGATATTTTAAAGTATTATTACTATTACTAAAGCAAATACACATTAAAACACATACAATATTTTTCGTTATGCTATTTTATTTACAAAACATTTCCAAAGTTTCAAAATGGGTTTTGAGATAAGCGCCCTCTAGTTAATTACTCTAGTAAATTCTACAACCATCCGTACTCTCCGTCCAGTGAAAGAAAGCAGTTCTGTACATTTCCGATAGATGGCGCTTAAAACAATGAATAATTTCCGGCCTTGTAGTGGAAGCATTTAGCATAACGATATGCTATTTCCCTTGGCATAACCCTCTTCGTTGGTAGACACCTGTCTATGATTTTCTCCACCCTATCTTTTTCTGCAAAATAAAGAGAAATAGCTTTGAGTTCTAAGATTTTAGTTTCAGCAATGAATTATAGATGGCAGCGCAATGCTAGCGCTACTAGTTAGCGCTGTAGCATGTCAAGTTGTTTAAGGACTACGCAAGAGACGGCGCTGTTTGGAAAATCTATTTAAAAGTTCCTAATATTAATAATTTCATCTACATTCAAACCATTGAGAAACATTATATTTTGTGCCAATATTTCAATTTCACATTATCAAATTCATATTGATACTAAAATTACATTCAAAATTTCGAGAATTAACACAGAATTAAAAGGAAACAAATTATTTAATTTTTTTGGAACTTAGTCCGGTTTAGAATAACACCTCTCCTCTCCATTTCATCCGTAGATGTCGTAAGAATCGATTAAGGAATTAGGTTAGGGTGTATTTTAGGCAACAGGCCAGCAAATAATTATGCTAGAAGTGGCTACGAAACGCGAAATAGTTATGGTTTTGTATATGTAGCGTTTCATGTGCTCTGCCTACATCACGTCTGTAAACATACATAATAAATAATGTACTAGACACAATCACGCAAGTGTTCCCAAATGGGGTAGACAGAGCACACAAAACGTGACATAGACAAACCCATGATGACTATTTCACTTCTAGCATAATTTTAGGTTTGCAAAGATGGAAGAGGTATCAGTTACAGTACAGGTTGCTAGCCTGTCACCTAAAGCTTACCTAAACCTATTTCCTTAGTCGCCTCTTACGACATCCTCGGAAGAAGTGTTATTCTATGCCGACACGGAGAATATGTATGTATAGTATGTATGTACATATATTTACAGTATTCCCAAGAAAATAAGTCGTATCGGCAGTTACCGTCTGCGCCGAGAAGCGCAGAACGATATCCGAGAGTAGCCGAACGAGTAATTTATCTATATTGAACTTTATTTACAAACGCTCTGGGCACAATTTTGCTTGCTATACACACAAACTTTGTCGGCTACTCGACGCAATTGGCGCTGGGGTGCTAGACATCTGTCATGAGTCATCTGTCTGAGACTTCAATCAATAACCAAACACAACGCAAGTGTTCAGCGCGCGAAATATTCTCTTTTATCATTGGTAGATCGAAGTTTCCCGCTCCACAAAACTGATTTACTACGCAGGTATATCGTGGAGCATTTTTTGTTTGGTAATACTGTATGTATGTATGTAATAACTCACCAACGGCAGGGACGCCGCTTAAAGCGACATCTAGTTGCAGAACGCCCTGGTCCGTCATGTGACTGTTCCTGATCAACACGCAGAGGACCCACTGCTTGAGCCTCTCATGTTCCTGGAATAAAAAAAAACGGCCGTGACTTTGTCTACGCATGATTAATAGGTTCGAGAAGCTCTTTTCTGAGTGCTTAGTGTATTAATAATAACCAACATTTATTAAAAACTAGCTTTTGCCCGCGGCTTTCCTTGCTTGGAATTCGGCATAAATTAAAATTGCGATATAAAGCGAACATTCCCTCGGGAACATCATTTTTTTCCGGGATAAAAAGTACCCTATTATTTAATTCGATCTTCTAACTTTACGTCTGAAAAATTTCAAAGCAATCGATACAGTAGATAGTTACGGCGTGAAAACGGAACAAACAAACAAACTCACTTTCCGATTTATAATATTAAGTACTTAGTAAGGATTAAAAAATCCCCCGAATATTCTATTTTTCAATATTTGTTATATTTAAAAACAGAAAAAAGTCTTTAGATATCCTATCTTAAATACTTAATTAAGGTACCTACTTTCCCTTATTCCATACCTTTTGTATTGCTTTCCTAGCGAAAGGCCAAATAGTGTACTGCTCTTTCGTGGATCTTGAGAAATCCTGTGATACAGTGAAAAAAGATGAACTGTGGTCAACGTTGTCCAGGAGAGGAGTGGATGGCGACTTGATACAGGCTCTGAAATCCTTATATAAGGATTCCAGAGCTTGCGTCAGATTGAACGGTGCCTATTCAGACTGGTTTGACATTTCTTGGAGTGTCCGACAGGGTTGTGTAGCATCGCCGTGGCTATTCAATCTTTTCATAAATAATAATAATGGCATCTTCCAGGGCGACAGTTTGAGCCCTTTGTGGTTCTGTCTAGCTTTGAACCCTCTCAGTACTCTACTGAAGGATTCCAAGCTGGGCTGTCAGCTCCTGAGAGGGGGTGAGATTATTTCTCATCTATTGTATATGGATGACCTGAAACTGTTTGCACCAAAAAGCAAAGACTTGATAAAGTTACTAAAGACTACTGAAGCTTTAGTAACGGGATCAAGATGGAATTTGGTGTCGACAAGTGCGCGGTTATGCATGTACAACGGGGGAAGGTTGTGAATCCTACGAATTTACAACTTTCTGAGACAATAACTCTCAAGTCTCTCTCAGAAGCTGAAACCTACAAATACTTGGGTATGTCACAGTCTTTGGGTATCGTGGATAGTGATATTAAACAGGCGGTATCGGAGCGTTTCTTTTGCCGCGTGAAAAAAGTACTAAATAGTCTTTTGTCGTGGCAGTTGACAGAAACTTCACACCGCTCTCCTTGGCTACTGAGAACTGGCGTAAACCTAAGGTGTTGAGCACTGAGGATCGCATGGACGTATGGAAGAGCAAGGAGCTGCACGGGCGCTTCTACCGGGCCTTGAATGGTCCTGATGTAGATTTTTGCTCGCTTCGGTAAACTGGCTACGCTTCGGCAACCTCTTTGGGGAAACCGAAGGTTTTGTCTGTGCAATTGCTGATGATCACCATCCCCCATGATGAGAACCTCGTGAAGGCCGAGAAGGACAAACTCAGCAAGTACCTTGACTTGGCTCACGAGGTGACCGACATGTGGGGTGTGGATTCGACGATCATTGTACCGATAGTCGTCACAGCAAACGGTCTCATAGCGAAGAGTCTCGACCACCATCTTAGGAGACTCTCACTAGACGGTTGGTTCAAGGGTCTGATATAGAAGGCGGTACTCCTTGACACGGCGCGCATCGTCAGGAGGTTCCTCAGTCTACAGCCCTAACCGCCGGTAGCTTGGACCTTGCCCCGCTGCCGACGCCGATCTAGGTTAGGTTTTTATAATGATTGTATATTTTGTAACTTATTTTATTTTATTACTTTTATACCAATATTGTAAAAACCTAACATAAGAAGAAAAAATAAATATACTGAATAATAATAAACCAGCTTAGTGGCGCTAGTGTCGCCACAAACGAAACCATCGGCGTCGATGGATCAAACATTGGGACGTAAAAACAACCTACCATCCAATTGCCCTTCTTCAGTTGGAGGATCATCTCCGGCTCCACCTTGGTGATCTCGGCGCAGTCCAGGTAGGTCCGCTTGACTATCGCGGACTGCCGCAGAGTGCCCTTTTTTTCTATATGGTGAATACCCTGTCAAATGTCAAGTACGGTAATATGTTAAAAGTTTAAAGATACAGTGTGATGTCGTGTATAACATACAACAGACCAACTCTGCGATGATTCATAGAGGTATTCATAATTTAGCTCTGGAATAAAAAAAATGTTTTTGTTTGCTAACCTGTTACTATAGGCCGGTTCGAGCACAGACAAATTCCAGCGTTGACCCGCTCTTAGAGGGCAATACTACACGCGTGCAAAAGAGATAGATAACAGCAGATCAACGCTCGAATTTAGCTGTGTGCTGCGACCGGCCTTTATTATACCTCTTTCATCAATGTTTCAATCTAAAGTTATGCTAAAAGTAGTAGCAGTAGTTTTAACTATGTAAAGTTTCGTGTGCTCTGTCTACCCCATTTAGCCTACCTTGTGAAGTATGCATGTATCCATTTTTTTCGTCATAAAAACTTAACAATAAGTTTTCTTTAGATTCATAATACAAAAGGTCTACTATGCTGAACAAGGGCAATATTTTTCTTAGTGGATACTAGTTTTTAGGGTTCCGCACTCAAAGGGTAAAAACGTGGCCATATTACTGAGACTTCGCTGTCTGTCTGTCTGTCACCAGGCTGTATCTCATGGACGTTATTGGCAACAAAGGCATGAATAATTGTTGAGATATAGTCATGAAACGGGATTGTTGAGCCACTTGCCACTGTCCGCAATTTAGACGTGTAATCAATGACCGATGTGACCGACTAGATGTCACTTATTGAATTAGTATTACACGACCGGGTTACAAACATAGGTTAGTGGCTCTACAATCCCTGTTCGCGATGGTACATGCTTTCACTTTTTTCAAATTCAATAATGTGCCTTGCAGACACAAAATCAAAATCAAATCAGTAACAAAAAAGTACAAAAAAAATAATTGTAACTCGTAAACAACAAAAAATCGAGGATACCCCTAGTCTATCTCTAGACTTTGACACTTTTAGGACACCCTGTAAGTTTTTTCGTTAATCTTCAACGCTTATAATGTATGTTTGGTGTGTGGTACTTACATGTACGACAGCAATGATCCAGTACACATAAAGCACACTAGAGCTCATAGTGACAGATTGCAATACACCGAATCAGTAAAAAAAAGAGACAGCCCAGCAGTGGGTTTACCTATTGAAGGCAACGAGCAGACTATTCCAAAGCAACTGGATACCCACGTTTATAATAAATGCTATGTTTACATTTTCCATAAGTCCCATAGTTGAAGCGATATAGTTAAAACATAGGCTTTGTTCCTTTGTCTACAGTGGTTTGTCATTGAATACGGAAGTGAGTTATCTGGAGTATTTCTATTCATACATACTTACATACAATCACGCCGGTGTTCCTATTAACGGGGAAGGCAGAGCACTCGAAATCTGACTCAGACAATACAATAATTATTTCACGCTTCGTAGCTATACATTTTAGATTTGAAAACAGATGGAAGAGGTACCTATAATAGTGACGAGTTGCTAGCCTGTCGCCTAAAGCATAGGTATAAATCTAAACCTATTTCCTTAATCGCCTTAGACATCCACGGAAGACATGGAGAGGTGTTATTCTAACCCCACAGACATTTAGACAAAAAAAAAGAGAAGGAAGAGAGAAAGAGGAAAGAATCATATAGAAAAAAAAAAAAACTAAGTATGTAGTTGTAATTAATTTTAAGAGCACAATACTGTAAAACTGTTGTGTCTTTACGCGGAGCGCACAGTTAAGCTAAAAAAAATATATATATCCTAAAATCATCAAGGTACGGACCACGAGTCCGTAGATGAAAAATTTGTTAATAAAAAAAAAAAAGACATTTAGACAGATATTTTTATTCATACTTACATTTTTTTTCATAAAAGTAGGCAGACTTCTCGAATTTTGACATAGACAAAACCTTGACTATTTAAGTTTGGGACTGGTTTTGACCACCAACGCAAAAGAGAGGTGTAGTAAGTTTAACGTCAATATTTGTGCGTGTCTGTCCGTCTTAGCATCGTTGCTCTTAAACTATTGGAACGAATCAGTGCTGTTTTTTAACTCATGACAGCAAGTTTTACCACGGTGGCTAAATTTAACCCAAAACCAAACGTATTTTATCTAATAAAACCCAACAAATCATCCACATTACATGAAGATAAATTTATAACATTATCGCAGTTTATACTTTCCGAAACATTAAAATCTGTGGGTAGTTTTTTATTAATAAATCCAGAAGACTTTTTACTATGTATCTTCAATGTGTCACTAAAAATATGGTCAGATCACAGACTTATATTTAACTAGATACCGCGAGTTCCTGCATTAGTATGAAAACCAAGCGTGTCACTTTTTCTCGATGGTAGGTATCGTCACATGAGCACTTTAGTGATGAAAATTTACAATCCGAGTGAAACTCATTCAAAGATGATGCCGCCTTATTCAATTTATCCTATTTCTAGGCAGAAAAACCTAATCTAAGTGTTATAAAACTAAATGAAATCGCGTCAAAAGAGGAGCATTGCTCTTCCTTTTGGCTCCATTTTGGCACGCGAAGTACATACACTTGAGTCATCTAGTTCGATATAAATCTGTGGGTCAGATCTACTGACATCGCATCCACATTAGACCATAATGCCGCATCCAAATACCTAGTTGGCTAGCTCCAAATGCATTAATAAATGCGATTTTTCGGCGGTAGTCAGAAATCATAATTCGCCAAAAACTTTCCGTTAGCCACATGAAAGAAAGTATCGTAATCCCAAATGCACTCTGGTTGTATGCGGGCAAACTTAGGTATAACACCATTGTCACGACACTGCACCACATAATTTAAACCACACTCAAGTCTCTTACGTTTATTTCTAAGCCCCACCAACACCTTATTTTGCGAGATCTCTGAAGAGATTAGCAACATTGAACATTAAATCAAAACAAGATGATAGGGGGTCAGCCGTTGCTGAACACTCAATGAATTCTGATTCAACGCACTATATCAGTTTTGACAAGGTTTCCGTATTGGCGAGGGAGAAATTTGACATTCCACGGAAAGTACGTGAAGCCATTGAGATTAGTTGACGTCAAAATTTTAATCGAGATAGTGGTTGGAAGACAGTTTTGAATTTTCGTACTACGTGAACAGTATACTATGGACGTGCCATTACAAAGTGATGTTAGTGTTGTATGCTACCCTACATTTGACAATAATTTAAATGACGATAGTTGAAGGTAGTCGTGCGCCGGTATCAGTTTGGTAGAGCACAAGCAGTCGCAAAAATAGAGCGGTGGCGCGCAGTGGGCGTTTGGCAGCAGCAGCCGCCTCGGCTCCTAGATGAAGGGCTACGAATTAGCCCGAAACATGTCAAGCTAAACTCGATTTAAAACGTGAGTAATCCGTATTTTATAAGATAAGTGAGTCTCACGGTACCTAGTTTAATGTTTCAACGTAAATAGGTATTTCTAATAATTATTAGCGATTGGTAGGTATTTATAAATTCTACATAGTAAAAAACTTTAATATAAAAATCCTGTGTGGTTCGGGTGAGAAAACACCTCTCCATTTCTTCCGCGGATGTCGTAAAAGGTGAATAAGGAAATACGTTTAGGTGTGCTTTAGGCGACAGGCTAGTAACCTATCACTAATGTACTTGCCAACTTAAAAACCTAAAACGTGTTGGAAGTGGCCATGAAACGTAGAACACGCAGGAATGTTAGTCTATGAGGGGTTTCGTGTGCTCTGCCAATCCCATTCGAGAATAAAGGCGTGATGTATACCTGTGTATGTATTCTACATCAAAATGTGCTATCAAATACCAGTTGAGCTGAAACCGGTATAATGACCATGAAGTATTAACTGGAATCAGTCCTTTGCTTGTACCTAAGTATGTATTTGTTGTGACAGCTAGACACCGGTGTAAAGCAGTGTACTTACCATTATTGTTAAAACCGGTATCATACGTCTAAAACCGGTAAAAGGGTTTATTAAAACCGGTACTCAAGGGCGTGTCTAGTAAATAAGATATAATAATATTGTTGTTCTAATTTTAAAAGAAGATTGCTGTTTAGTTGTGATTCTAGGAAACACTTCTGACAATCAGAGTTAGGGTGTTATTAGACCAATCGATCGATAGTCGATTCACGACAGAATGAATCAATCGACGCTGTCATGTCATAGCTTAAAACGATCAACGTCGACTGATCGACCGGTAATCGATCGATTTGTTAGTCATAAGATATCCGTCGATCAATTAAAACTATGGACCAGTCGATCAACATCGATCGACGTTAATCGATGCTGTCGATCCACGATCGATCGATTGGTCTAATAACACCCTATTATACTGTACTCATAGCGGATTCAATTACCGGTTTTCTACATCCAATATGAAGAACACTTCTAATATCACAAGTGTAATTTCAATACCGGTATCGAGTCTAAGACTAAAATACGTACTCGTAGTATAAAATTCACGGTTATTTCGATATATTAATTTTTTCGTACTACTTGACACAAAATTTAATAATTCAACACTGTAACCTGTCGTGAATTCAACCCATGAAATAATAGTATTAAATTTAAGTTTCTGGTTTTTTAGGTTAAGTTTAACATGTACCTAACATGTCACTATTATACCTCTTTCATCTATGTTTAAACCTAGAATTACGCTAAAAGTGGCTTTGAAACGTTAAATCTTGTTTTTGAGTTTTAGTGTTTTAGAGTTTTGTTCTCTGCCTGAAAATGCAAAAAATGAGAAATGCAGGCGTGGTGCTTGTATGCATTATACTTAAGTAAATTAAAAATACTACAGCAAATAAATTGCTAAACGCTCTTTTATTGTCCAAACTATAATAAATTCGTAATGGCAGTTTCAATTCATTGCACAAATCACTTCCACGACCTACAAATGCAAATGGTACTCAAAACAAAGCAAACTAATTAAAAACAAAACAATCTGAAATACACAAAATCACAAAACAAACGGCAATCGTTACCCCGATCGGAAAGGTGTCAAAACAAATGAAGGTTTAGCCTGATATTGTTCTTGTTTTCGTCGATGTCTGGAGTTTTTGAGATATGAATAGTCTAGATGATGATTGAATGCTTGGGGTCTTTCTCGTGGTAGCATTTGACGTAGTTCCAGGCGGTCTGGTGGGGTGTGTTGCCTTTGTTGGCTAGGCAGCTATCGATGACTTTTTCGACTAGAGGCTTGTCAGCTGAAAGAAAAAAAAAGTGTTATTTTTATTATGATGTGGGGCTATCAGATCAAATTGAGAAGCAGACTCAGCCTATTCTACGCATTTTGGTGTAGAAAAAAAAATGTTTAATTTGCTTTCGAGAAGTTGTTATAGCTACAAAATAGGCCTATTTTGAAGTTTGCAAAAACTTTTCCACGTGTGGTATTTCATCTAGAGATAGGCACAATATACCATAAGACATATCAAAATTGTTATACTCGTCGGAAAAAAAAGGTTTTGTCCTTAAAACCTACATTTTTTTTATGCTTCCTCTATACTACCTGCGAAGTTGGCCAATGTTATACGAATACGATAGTGTACAGAGACACTTCGGTTTATTTCGTCAATCTTATTACCTCTCCTCGGGCGACTTCCATTTGCCAAATGTAGGTTCCAGTATACATGCAATGTAACTTCAAATAAATGATTTTGTTTTTGTAAATAGTGAAATGCATCTTCGTCTAAGTGGTATGCTCAAATTAGTAAAGACAGAGGTGACAACCCGCACGCTGACTCGTATCTGGTGCAGAGGATCTCCTTAGCGATTTAGCGAGGAAATGATGCGAGCATTATGGGAATCTTTGCACCAGATACGATTCAAAGCGGTGGTTACTAAATAAAAATTAGGACTTTTACACTAATCTTTGTATCTTACCGCTGTTAGGAACTTTGGCGAGGGCGACGTCCTTCTTGAACTTGCCGTCCTTTGTCATCAGTTCAGACTTGATCATCATGCACAGCACGTACTTCTTTAACGGCTCATTTTCTGTCTGCAAAGAAATTGAAAAGTTTATTTCCATACAAACATACATACATACCGTTATGCCTCTTTCCCATAGGGGTAGGCAGCAACCACTGTGTTCTACTTGCTATGATCCTGATACGTCCCTTGCTTCATCCACATTCATTAGTCTATACATACATGATCGTCGGTTTCGGGTACTCTTGGCGTCTTGGCCTGACCTGTTTCTAAAACGTCCCCGATTTATTTCCTTATAGACACAATCGTTTTGATGTTAATCTTAAACAGTATAAATAATAGTTGTCACTTATGTGTTGTCATCTTTAGTTAGGAAAAAATACATAATTATCACGCCTGTATTCTTAAATGAGATAGGCAGTGCACATAAGACGATGCATACACACTTATGAATTTCAAAACAGATGAAAAAGGTATAATAGTAACAGGTTGCTAGGCTGATGTCTACTAATTCTACAAAGACAATTTCGATATTTGGAACACTTTTCTCCTATAGTTCAATATCCTGTTCAACCGAGTCCATCTAAAAAACTATGCATGCATTTGAAATTGATTTTGAATTAAAATAATTTATCTTCCTTGACTAAAATGTTCCATGTACATGTACAATATAAAATACTTTTCCTCCAACTGACATAGCCGTGTTACGTCTCGAATTACCATCATCATTGTTTGTGTTCTCATGCATTACCTTGAAGTCTCCAGTCTTGAGTTTCTCCATCAACTGCTGGTCAGGCTTGGTCTCCGTGAGGCATTCTGACCGGTGCTTCTTCAGTTTTTCTTTCTGCTCGTCGGTCAGGGCCTGGACATAAGATGGTTACCATAAGACATAGCTACGGTATCGTCAGTTTAATGACAAATACATCAGGCCTATTTTCCCAAGTTCGTTTCGAAAGAGAGTTGTTTTAAATTCTAATAAATTTGAGGGTGGATGTGTGCCTGTCTTTTTTCGATTCACCGGTTGCATTGACATTAATAATAAATAGTAAATTTTGACTTAATAAAGCAGCCAAGATTCTGTGAGAAAGAGTCCTAACGAGCGATTCTGAACTAGGCTTTTTCATAACCTAAATAACTGAGTTCTTCTCGTAATTGACGAATAAAATCAGTTTTAATAATTTAACACAATCACTTTACAATTCAAATTATAAAACGGAACTGTGTGTGGTTCAAAACTAAAACGTAAAACTAGATGTTTACGTAAATAACCTAGACAAACATTTCGTTACAAAATAGTTAATACTAATTCATACCGAAATATTGAAAATGACAGGTACAAATTATTTAAACGTCATCGAGTATTGTTAAGTGCCTACTTTACTATTTTGCCGTAATACTAATAATACGAATTACATGTAAAATTAAACTTTTTTTAAGCCCTCGCGAGTAGGTACAGATTACTGCGAAATTTAAACTACCAGAATTGTAAATAATGTAAGCTAATTGATGAAGATAAACTAAACTTTTTTTAAACCGTCAATAACATTGGAAATTTTTATACAAATTGAAAAAATACTATTCGGATATTGATCTTGATGATTGAAATATTATTGTCCTAAATAATGTCACGATCCCTTTCTCTCTCGCTGGGGCAAAAATCGAACCACAAAAAAAAAACAAATTCAAAATTCGAACGAATTAAAATTTCACTTTTTTTTCTCACCTGAGCCGCGACGAGGCACATAGCCAGTACGATGTAAGCCTTCATGTTGCAGTGACAGTGCCGCGTCCCGCGGGACCGCCTCATTTATAGCCGACGGCGGCGCGGGATTCGCTGCGTTGCCGATTATCGGCGTTGAGCCAGGGGGAAACAACATTTGGCAACTTTTGTTTACAGAAATGAGAAAATAATTTTTAATTTTACATGTGGGTTTGGAATTACACCTCTCCATTTGTTGCGTGGATGTCGTAAGAACGTAAGAAGCGATTAAAGAAATAGGTTAGTTAGGGTATATTTTAGCGAAAAGCTAGAAACCTAGCACTATTTCACCTCTTGTAGCCAAAAAGTAATATTATCCAAGAAGTGGTTACGAAACCGTAAACTCACGGTTTTGACAATGGAATGCACTAATTACATAAATACAATCACGCCCGTCTTCCCAAATGGGGTAGGTAAAGCATACGAAACGTGACATATTTAGACAAAACCATGATGATGACTATATCACGCTTTGCAGCCACTTATATCGTAATCATAGGTTTGAAAACAGATGTAAAAGGTATAATGGTGACAGGTTGCCGGGCTGTCGTTTAAAGCGTATCTAAACCTATTTCTTTAGTCATCTATTATGACATCCACGGAAGAAATGGAGAGGCCACGAGACATGAAAATAGTCATTGTTTTGTTTAATTGTGTATAATAGTGACAGGTTGCTAGCCAATCGCACTAAAGCATGCCTAAATTTTAGTCGCCTCTTACGACATCCACGGGAAGAAAGGGGGAGTGCTATTTTAACCCGACACCACACGGGAAGTTTTCTAAACATCTAATAAATCTTATTAATCCACAGGTTGCCAACTCCTGCGCATCAAGCGGTGTATGGAAAGATCCGAACGTATCCCGCCACGCACTGCGTAGGCACACTAGGCGATTCTGATATTCTTCCGAGACATTACCATTTAATTTTATTTAGCCCTTCATCGAGAAGCCACGGAAGCTGCTGCCAAACGCGCACTCCGCACCACCACTCCTAGATTAAGGGCTATAGATTAGCCCGAAACATGTCTAGCTAAACTTGATTTAAAACGTAAGTTGTCCGTGGGTATATATTTAAAAAATAGTTATAATGAGGTCTTTAGTCCCTGCGCACTGACAGATTATCCGCGACGGACTTTTTAGTCTGTGAAAATATAACCTATGGAATTATATGCTGTAACGCACACGACGCGCAAAAAGTCTGGCGCACAATGCATACAACCACGCAGACTTTTTGCGCGCTGCAGACTCGATCGCACAAAAAGTCTGTCGTCTGCGCTGCACCTATTTCAAAGGTTGTCAACTCCTGCGCATCAAGCACTGTCTGGAAAGATCCGAACGTATCCCGCGACGCACTGCGTAGGCACACTAGGTGATTCTCGTATCCAAGACATTACCATTTAGTTTTATTGCTTTTGCCATAGGTTTAAGTACATATTTTATTTATTTTTTACTGCGTTTTGAATATGAACTGGGAGCAGGTTATTGGAACCAGTTCTGCATACCAGTAGTTACTGTTTTATTTATTTTATAATGTGCATAGGTTTTTATGGTTCTAATTTTATAGAATCTTTATTACGGTGTTTTATTATAATCGGTTTTCGACCTTGTGGTATCAGAGATTTCTTCCGTGGATGTCTTATAAGAGGCGACAGAGGAAATTGGTTTAAGTATGATTTAGTTAAGTAGTAGCCTAAAATTGAGCTAAAAGTAGTTAAACAGTGTAATTTTTTTTTAAAGTTACAACTATGACTGTTAGGTGCAGCGCAGACGTCAGAGTTTTGTGCGATCGAGTCTGCGCAGCCATAAATTGTCTGAATGGCGCGGTGACAGCTTCCAGGAATTTCCATTCAGAGTTTCGTGGAAACTGTCACCGCGCCATTCAGACAATTTATTGCTGCGCAGACTCGATCGCACAAAACTGTCGTCTGCGCTGCGCCTTATACTGTCATCTAACTACCCAACCATTTTATTGTCTACCCGGGTTCGGACTTAGAATAATACCTCTCCATTCCTTGCGTGGATGTCGTGAAATGTATACGGAAATATGTTTAAATTTAAATATGCTTTAGGCGACAGGCCGGCAACCTGTCATTATTATACCTCTTTCTGTCTATCAAATCTAAAAATATACTGAACGTGACCACACAACGCGAATTGGGCAGGGCTCGTAAAAAATCCGCAATTTACAGAAAATTAACAAAGACGGACTTAGCCCTTAAGGGATCTCTTTTCGACTTGAAAAATTAGTCACGAGATAAATTTGAGACTGACAGAGAGATTTGTACCTACCCTAATAAAAAATAAGTAGTGTTTCGTGCGGTGTCGGGTATAGAATACCACCTCTCCATTTCCTCTGTTGATGTCGTAAGAGACGACTAAGGACATAGGTTTAGATATTCTTTAGGCGACAGGCTAGCAACCTGTCACTATTATATTACCTCCTCCATCTGATGTCAAACTTAAAATGATGCTAGAGGCTGCGAAGCGTGAAATAGTCATAATCATGGTTATGTCTCTTCCATTTAAGAACATAGGCGTGATTATAATGTACCATCTAACCAATTGATTCCTGACCCACCATAGAACCTATTCACAGTGAACGTCACAGTGACATTGCATTGCTTGACAAAAGAAATGTTTATGACGTTTATTGTGATAACGTTCTGCGGTGAGTCAGGAATCAGTGGGTTCGATTGTACTTATGTATGTATGTTTCTAACAACAAATTCTATCCCATACTCACCTAATGTGCGCATACGCGCTGCTAACTGATAAATTGAGATTCGACAATCAAACTAACAAAACCACGTTCAAATATTCCAGTCAGGCCAATCTAATCTCTAACCCCTCGACATAAGAGTGTCAACATGTGCATACTTCACTGGCAGTTCTGTAACAGCTTAATGCTATAAGCACATGATTTGATCGTTGCCGTTGACCCCTCTGCTTGGTCACCCGGGTACAGTCAGCGTCAGCATGTGCCAGAACAAGTACAGTCAACAAGTGCACAAAACCGGTACAGTCAAAATCTGCACAAATTAGAGGGTAAGCATAGGTGTGTGATGAACTTTTTGCTCCTGTTGTCTTGGGTATGGGACAGGATACACCTCCGTTTCTTCCGTGTACCTTTGCCGTTAGACTTTAGAGGCGAGGCGACTAAGGCTCAATTCACACCAGAAGAGCAGCGCAGCGCGGCGTAGCGGAGCGCAGTTTCAGTGTCATGAGAATTTCAACTTTATTTTCATTACAATAAGACTTATTATCGCATGAGAAACTCTAACGATGCGCGCGGATGCCCGTGGATCCGCGGGAATTCCAGCGCATTCCATAGACAAAGCCGTGCGACTGCGCGAGCTGTCGCGGAAATGCCCGAGGATGCTCGAGTAGTTGCGACGGCCGCTGTCAATACATATGTCAATATGTCAATAATTATGTAAATTCCAGCGACTTCCTACGCATTCCAGCGGCTTCTCGAGCAGTCGCAGGAATCCTCGCGCATTCTCCACGGAGCGGGTCGCTGCGCTACGCCGCGCTGCGCTGCTCTTCTGGTGTGAATTGAGCCTAAGGCAAAGATTAAGATAATGCTTTAGGCGGCAGGCTAGTAAACCGTCACCGCCACTAATAACAGTGAACTCTTTTGTCTATTATGTTTTCAATCATAAAATTATGCTCAACGTTGCTATAATACGAGAAATTGACATTGTTTTTACTAAGTAGCGTTTCTTATGCTCTGCCAACTCTATTTGAGAATACAGCCCTGATGTACAGTCAAGGAAATTGATGCCTGTGCCACTTTGAACCTTTTCATAGTGAGTTTCATATTGCTTTGATTGAAACATAGAAAGTATGGTATGTCACAGTGACATTTCTTGTGAAAAGGTAGGGGAACCCGGGGCAATACGGGCCCCTTAAGGGTAAATCGTAATTGTAAGTGATTGGAGTAAACTACGATATTGTTTACATATCCATTTATTGGAGTAATTATCCGTCTTTCATATTAACAGCAAATAATTAGTGCAGTCTTTCATTTCTTCGGACTATAGCCATTTAACAAAAAAACACAAATTGCTCATATTGCCCCGTACCCGGGGCAAAATGATCATACCTGGGACAAAACGAGCATAGGTAACAAAAATAATGATATTAATTTAAAATCAAGCACAAAAGGAACAAATATCCAATTATTCATCGACGTTATCATCTTCGCCGGCGCATTAGCAGTGAGCCCACGCTTGGAAAGAAATCCAGCCCTTTTTAGACTATAGTACCACTCTTCGCAATAGAGAGACTCCACATCTTCATCATAAACGCATTTTTTTACTATTCTTCCTCGTTTTCTTTTTCTTCACAACTTTTTTTGCATTTTTTGGTTTTGGATGTGACTGCTCCAGGTCAGCTTTGTACGGTGAACGTGTAATAATTGTCATTTTATCTTGCTTTCTAGTGACTCTCTTTTGCCCACTTGCTTTGGGAATCGGTAAGATATTATTGGGTGTCAAAACCTTAAAAACCACGATCGGACTTCCTTTTTTATGCCGAACCATAATGACTCTGAAAAAAAAATAACCAGCAATTATTTTTACTAATCATGAAGCGGGGTCATTTATGAATTTGAGCGGGGCAATATGGGCAGTATGCCCATTTTACCCCGCCCATAATGCCCCGAAGTAGTGATTGTAACAAAGTAACTTAGAAGTTTTAAACCGTTAGTTTATTGATTTATTTACTATCCACACATAATTTCAAGATCTTGAGCAAGTCAAAACGCAAATTCTACTTGAATAATTACAAAGATTTCTAACAAACATAGGCCACGCAAAATAGTGAAATTTTATATCAAATAATGTACTTACGTTTTTTTCCCACTGGTTCCGTGAAACGCGCAACAGCGCTGACTTAAGCAGTGACCGCGAGGTCGTAGGGCGGACTAGCAGCCGTTCCGGCATTTACCTACAAACTTTGGCGGCTAGAGTGGGGTAGGGAACGCATTCTCATATTGCCCCGGGTGCCCGTCTTGCCCCGGCTTCCCCTACAAAGTGGCACAGTATTCAATTTCCTTGACTGTATAATGCATTCTCACACAAATCATCGTATAGATTGATAATGGCATAATGACATCATTCTGTCTCAGGTTACGCCATTAGAACCATTCAACTCATTGTACACTCATTACATACAAGTGCTCATACCTGATTGTACAATTGGAACACTAAAACAATTCATGTTCCATTGCGTAGCCCGTTTTAAAGCTACAGTAATCTAATTACCCGTGTGGTTCTAGATCTAGAATAACACCTCTCCATTTCTTCCGTGGATGTCGTAAGAGGCGACTAAGGAAATAAATTTAGGTATGCTAGGCATCAGCAACCTGTCACTATTATACTACCTCTTCCATCTGTTTTCAAACCTAAAATAAAGCTAGAAGTGGCTGCTAAGCGTGAAATAGTCATGATTTTGTCTATGTCACGTTTCGTGTGCTCTGCCTACCCCTTTTGGGAGGCGTGAGTGTATGTATATTTAGATATGTACCTATGGTAAACTGTTTGATTCTTGATCCACCGCAGAACGTTGTCAAAGAAAACGTAGAAAATTTTAAGTAATTCCTTTGTCGAGAGTTGTATTTTAAAATGACAGGCTAGCATAGCAACCTGTCACTATGATACCTTTTCAACGTAAAACTTAAAAAATATACTAGAAGAAGTGGCCACCAAACTTGATTTTTTTGTCAGCGTTTTGTGTGCTCTGCCTACCCCATTTGGCAATACAGGCGTAATGAATGTATGGAAAATTTAATGCTGTTTTACCTCGTTCACAAGAAAGCCGCGATGAAAAGTAAATTTGGCGATACTAGCAACGTTAGATTTCAAATACGAATCGAGTTACCTGTCCATTATTAGGACGTCTAATGCTCGTCTCCTCTTATTAACTTTATGGACATGTCAAGGTTAATCTAGAATCTAGATATTTCGCTAGACTAGTTTTTAGTCGTACCTAGGTATATCTTCTTTGAAAGGAAATAATTTAGGTAGGTATGTAATTGAAAGTGGTGCCGGGTAAGAATAGCACCTCCCCTTTTCTTCCCGTGGGTGTCGTAAGAGTCGACTCTGGGAAAGGTTTAGGGTATTGTGGGCGATGGGCGAGCAACCTGTTACAGTAATATCACGTTTAACCATCTGGTTACCCTTAAATTGCTAAACGTGGCACGGGATTTTTGAATTCATGTGTTCTGCCTACCCCTTTTGGGAATACAGGCGTGAGAATTATGTATGACTGTGTGTTAAGTATTTAAAGGGGCCGTACAAATAACGTGATTTTTTGCAATTTGGTACGGAACTCTTCGAGCGCAATTCCAACTCGCACTTGGTATTTTTTTATGTATTCATACAATACATTATAATAAATATGAAGGTACATCGTGCCAATTCATCACGTCCTCACGTTAGCTATGATTGACGCACGCTTGTGATATGTTTAGTGACATGCATTATAATATGCAAATTTTGCAATTTGACCGAAGTTCTTAGGCTTTCTCAAACAACCTAACGTTATCATCTTAAAACGACGTACAGCGACATCTATCGTGTAACAGTAGAACTAATGGGCCCTATCCAGTTTATGTGCCTAGGTACCCTCACTATTATTGTAAATGTGAAAGTGTCACGTAAAGAAATGAAATGAATCGAAATTATTTATTTGTTTTAAACATGGTATATAAAATGCTGTAGATGTAGAGGTATATATTTAAGCCGTGACAGCCATGTCAAATAAGTTGGCGGGTTTTTTTTGTCTTCTATCTAAACTATTGTAAATGTTACCACTAAATATTTACTTAGGTAACTCAAATTTCTTGACTACAATCATTAAAATCATACATACAGTCACTTATACATTAGGTACGTCTGTTTTCCCGAACAGGATAGACCACACGAAATGCTACTTAAAAAAACTTTGATTATTATGTGTTCCGTGGCCCCTTCTAGTAATCTTTTTTTAGTTTTTGAGTCGGCAAGTATAGAAGTGATAGATAAAAAAATTAATATTCTTCAACCTTATTCCTTAGTTGCCTCTTACGACATCCACCAAAGAAATGGAGATGTCTTATGATGATACAGAATACAAATCTGTCTATTAGCTATTCACTCTCTAACCAGTTAACTGTTTTAGTGCGTTCGGAGCCAAATTCCATGAATGTACTTTCGACTTCTACCATACCCCATACTAAGCCATAAAATATGATCAAAAAATTCCCATTGCAAATGGTTGGCTTAAGTGGCAATAAATGTTCTCACGTACGCAATAATTCCCATGTAATTTTGCACCGTTCGATGTCGACTTCGTTAACACCTTTCCATTTCTTCCGTGGATGCCCTAAGATGTGTCCGAGGAAATGAAGGACAAGAAAAAAGGCTGGCATCCTGTCACTATTACACCTCTTTGGTACATGTTTTACCTACAATCTGTTTCGTGTGCTCTTCCTACTACATTTACGATTAGAGGCATGATGTTCAAGTTATGTGTGTGTATGTTTTCCTTATAATATTTTTATACCTTGCTCCTTGTGTATTGATTTCATGTAACATTAAAGTAGCACAAATATTTTTCAAACTTATACGCAACATGGCGCGTTAGCCGTAAATTATGACTTGTCAACAAACTTTTCCTACACATTTTCCACACCAACCAACTTCAGACTGGTACGCCGAACGTCGCATTGCGCAGCGCCCTCGCTTCAACTTCACAATAGTTGTCCACGGAATAGGGAGCGTGCAAAACAATTGGGAATACAACCAAAAACAAATGAAATACCAGTGTTCTTCTAGAAAATGAATACACATCGACCGTCGCTTGTTTTTTGTGTTTTATGATGCCGACGTTGCAAGTTAGTGGGTTGTGAAGGGAGCCGCTGGAATTTGGTAAGTACTTTTTCTATTAAAGTAATTAATTGTATGCGTTGGTTCTTGTTTTGTGGCAAAACGACAACTATTTGTAAGAAAATTACGGATTTTAAGTGTTTTGGAGACATTTTGTGTCATGCTGACGTCACAACGAATTTTGCCTGCATGAGACAACGACGATAAACAACAATGCATTGTGCTTTTTCTATCAAATTGTACACTCTTTATTCACGCAATTTTTATTACAACTAACTGTTATTTGTATACATATTTGAGCAAATTTTTTGCGCAAATACACAGTTACTCACTAAAGTATTTTTTAAATTAGCATTAGTAAAACTACTTGAGCGTCCTTATACTTTCGTGTACTTTTCTATACATTAATTCTAGAATTTATTTTCCGTCCGTTGATAACTGTGCGTATTTTACTATATTTTAATAAAATAATATAAAAAAAACACCGGCAAAAGTAAAGTTTAGTTCAAATAGTAGCCAAACAAAATTGCTATGACATCAAAATATCCACCGAAACATCCTCAAAACCCGTCCACCAAAATCCATAATCCTTAAAATTCGCGTGTCTATAATTACAAACTGTTGACCAATAGGGCATTGGCATCGCTTTCATAAAAAAAAATAGCACACGGAGTCGTCTGCACTGCGCCTGATCGATCGCGGCAGCGCGCGTGCGTACTGCGCTCCCCTTACGTCAGTGCTGACCAAGCGCGGGCCGTGACACCATGCCGAAACCTACCCCTGTCGAGGATCTGGTCATCCCGCCCCAAGACCAGAAAATATGCGGGACAATCTGCATCTGTCAAATGACTGCTGTCCTCAGCGCAGTTGCCCTCGTCTACCTAACCGTTGCTATATACATGCCGTACACAAGAGCTACAGCATCAGGCATCGATCCGACGCCTATCATGTGTACCACAACACGAGCCATCAACAAGGATAACTGTGACTGGGGATCATGTGGAGAATGGTGTCTCAGCAAGACCTCAGGAGCTTGCATCCAAATCTACGTGAACGTCAGAAAGAATGGCACGTCTTTACTCTTGTCTGAATGCGGCAGTGCTGCTAATAAAACATGCTACGGAATCGACCAAGAAAACGCTAAGAAGTATCACTGCATCAGAGACGAGTGTAAGAATCTGACAGGGACGTTCAATTGCACTGAAGGGAAGTGTATAAACATAACTGACGCGTTCGAGTGTGCGTTCCGAGAAACAGATCCACCACTGAAATGTTCCGGGAGAAGAGGGAAGATAACATGCATAGACGTGCAAGGATTGTTCTCTTGTAATAGAGGGACGTGTCGGAAGATTAGAACGCCTTATAACTGCGACCGTCGATGTGTTGACATTCCCACCCGTAACAAAAACGTCATAGTGCTTAGTGGGGACAGAGTTTTTCTAGCCAAATGTGCTAAATTAGCTCAGGAAGATAAAAACAAAAACGGCACAATAGTTTGGACGGATAACGGCGAGGAAGTGCTCATGTTATCCTGTCACGCAGTTCACAACGGTAGCTCTGGAGTCGTTGCCGTTGATTGCATAAACGCTGCCTTGTTACCTAAGACAGAGATTGCAGATTTGACTAACTTTACGTATCTGCAGTACTTGTACCAATCCCGAGCAGTTCAAAACCGTTACATAGCTCCCACTGAAGTTGAACTAACATTAGCCAATGATAGTCGCCTCATGATCAATCTAGAAGGTTGCGTGAATACTTTAGCTGATGAATGCAAGGAGTTCCTAAAAGATTTTGGAAGAGATGGTGCTGATCATAACGCTAAAGCGAGGTTCCCTTGCTTCTACACAGAGAACAATCCAGATGTGGCTGTTACACGATTTGATTTGGAAAGTACATACCGGCAATTCATGGTGGCTCTGATATTGCCTTCGGTTCTTGTTGTGGTATCGTGCATTACTTTGGTTCTGTGCCAACGAACTGTGGAAGTCGGTGATGATGCGAAGATGAGGTTCAAGGGCTGCGTGGGGGCCCAAGCTGAAATGCAACTGTCTCCAAATGATCCTGTTTCTCCACTTTGAGATCAGTCACGTAAGATTTATTGATGCTTTTTCTACTTAGAAAAATGTCGAGATGACTTTGTATTATAATTTTCGTTTTTGCAACTCAAGCTTCATAATCCAAGATTAAAAATACGGATGTACTCTCGTTTTCGATCGTGATTCGCTCGACTTGTTTCGGGCTAATCCGTGGCCCTTTATCTAGGAGCAGCGGCGTACGTTTACACTTACATCATGCCTGTGTTCCCAAATGAGGTAGGCAAATAGGTAGAAGTGGCCACAAAACATGAATTAGTCATGATTTTCTCGTAGAATCTCCTGTACTCTACCTACCCCATTCGGGAAAACAGGAGTGATGCATGTAAGAAACCGTTTTACGTTAATTGTGACAAAGTTTTGTGGTGAATCAGTACTTCCCCATGATACAATCATGAAACTTGGCATGAAGCCACGTCGTGCAACATATGAAAAGTAAAAATCGGAATATCAGTTCAATATGTATGTAGTTAGCGTAACCCTTTGTTATTACTTCCCAATCCAGGTCAAGGTTGTTGTGACAGGGTTGTATTTAAAATGCGTTAACCGATTCTTGTGTAATTAGTTAAATAATTAAATCTGTTATTGAGAATCTGAGGTAAGATTAATGAACGATCAAAGCATAAAATATAAAGCTAGCTCGACAGACGTTCTACGGCTATAACTATGAAGATTGAATTTGGATTCGTGTTATAATTACACGATTTTATTACATTAATTATTAATGTAACAAAATAAATGAATATAATATTTTTTCAACACGTATTCTATCAACGTTATGTCAAACGCCATAATTTCAGATTCGGTTTAAAGATCTTTATTTCTCAAAAAGAATAACAATAATTCACTTACTTGAGAACATTTTAGAAATTTCATGCACAACAAAACAAACAAGATTAAAAAAATCATTAGAATAATTTACACACAGGTTAAGTATAGTTAAAATTTGTAATTTTCCGCGCAATTTGCTTAGTATTTTCTTTCACAAGCACCTAAGATGTAAGATTTAGAATGACATCTGAAACATCTCTCAACGTCGTAAGATGCAAGAATAAGGAATAATTTGAGTATGCTCTAAGCTACATACAGGCTATAACCCGTCACTATTATACTTCTTCCATCTACGTTGTTACCTAAAATTACGCTAGAAGTGATTACAAATCGTGTGGTGTCGAGTTTAAAAAAACACAAGATGACTGAAGAAATAGGTTTACAGGAATAGGAATAGGTTATAATCTTAACTTAAAACCTAAAAAAATGTACTAGAAGTGGTTTTGTCTATTGTGTCTCATGTGCTCTGTTTACCCCGTAGAAATGCAGGCGTGGTGTTTTTATGAGTAGTCCCATCAACTGTAACCTAACACTTATTATTAAGTACATTTACTTCCCTAAACGTCATTGACATACTCCGATCGAACCTTCAACTAATTCCCATTTACACCGAGTAGGCTTTTATTTCACCGTGCATTATACATTGACCTGGCCGCATTTGTAACGTCACTTACAAATTCCGTCGCATGAATACTTTATTTCATTTGTCGCTCTAGAACACGAACATTTCGTATTTATAATTCAATGTGGATGTCTTGAAATAAATTGTTCACCTCGAATTTGACGTGGCCTTTTGAATGATTTAAGTATTGACGAACTGGCATTAGCTATTTTTGAGTAATAATTGGCCTGTTGGTGATGAAAAATACGGATGATTTACAGCTTTAATCGAGTTTAGCTGGTAATGAATCATTTCATTACCTAAATCTGATCTGCTAGATCGTCGCCTTTAATCTAGGAGACGCATAGACAACGATAGCATAGCAGACGATAGAAAACGCACTGTGCGCCACTGATCTGTTCTGAAAAGGGTGAAAACGGGACCTTATTACTGAGACTTTGCTGTCCGTCCGTCCATCTGTCGCCAGGCTGTTTCTCACAAACTATGCTAGGTAGTTTGTTGAAATTTTCGCAGATAATGTATTTATCTTGCTGCTAGAATAACAAACGCTAAAAAAATAAAAATATTATTTACGGGGGCTCCCATACAACACTTGAAATATTCAAAGAACATTCTACTTTGCAAGTATTTATTGCAATGTAATTTATTGCACTTTTTTGCTGGATCTTAATAACGGCAACATGTATACAATTGAAATATAGTATGTGATTGGGCAATAAATGGTACAGAACCGTCCAACTTGCACTTGGCCGGTTTTTGCAGTGTTGATCGAATTGAGCAGTGGCAACAGTCGTGCGGCTCCTAGACGATCACATCCATCAGCTTAAGAGCGTGCAAACACAATTCGGCGATTTTGATGTTTTTCAAATGCTTTACAAAGCTATAAATCCTTAAGTTTTAAAGAAAACCTACTGTAACATATAAATAAACTCTTTTTCTTGGGATTAACGGTAAATATTATTTTATTAGCAACACAGATTTCTTTTACTTAGCCAATTTGTTGAAGGGTTTTCACAAAAATACGCGTCACTTGAAAATTTTCCATTAAAATTTACCATAAACGATATAAACTTGTTATTATCTGATAGACAATATAGTCTACTGAGGAATAACGGTGTTACATGAATCAAATTATTGGTTCTTAATGTTCTTATTATTCAAATATCATTTTACATAATTGCAAAATTGAACCATTACTTTATTTTTTTCTCATTGATTTTAATGTAATTTACAGAATATGTTTAGTCTAACCATATTTTTTTCATGGCTAAATATGAGTTAATTTATTTTTCACGATTTTTTAAACTTTGGTCCAAAACCACTAAGTATATTACGTTCGTAAATAATGTTTGTGCCCTCTTAATTACCTGCATTTTGTATTAAGCAAGTATTTTTTCTATTCCAGGCGTTCCCCTCCTCTGTGAGGGACCGGCTAGTTCACTAAGAGACGATTAAAAGCTTGCTATGACGCCAACTGCCTAACGCCGCGGCTCGATGTCCACCATGAGCAGGTCTCGAGGGAGTCTCTCGCCAGCAGCCTCTGAGAGGTCCACCCTCCCCATGGGGGCTTCAGCAGAACCGGGAAGCCCAGAGTTCACCCCCCTAGAGCCAACGCGGGAGCAACTGCTTGCACACTTCTTCGAGCGATTCAAATTTTACACATCACTATGCCTGGGAACGTCAGCCATACTTGCAATATTTGCTTTCCTCTTTCTAATCCCTTTTGTGGTTGAACCAGCTATACAGACTATACTAGCTGAGTTCGTGCCAGAGGCTGGCATCTGTTCTGTTTCTGAACACGTCCATGCAGAAACATTGACTAATTGTACGTGGGCGTCTTGCAGAGAGGGCTGTACGACGGCACACACAAAATGCCACAAGATAAGAGTGAACTTAGCTAGGAAACCTTTTGTTGAAGGTGCATCTGTGCCAACGGAATGGGACGAGACAGATTTGAAATTCCTAATCAACCCTGAAGGATGTGGATATCCACCAAGAGTCAACTGCTCTGTCTTTGCGAACGATTACGCTGGACCTGACGCCCCGAAAATTTTCCCTTGCTACTACAGCTTGACGAGACCAGATTTGGTAGTGGCTAGGTATTCCTGGGAGTCTACGATACGTGGCTTGGTTCTGGCTCTGGTGCTACCAACAACGGTATTTGTCTTCAGTCTCAGTGTCCTCGCGTATTGGCACTGTCGTTGCTGCGATAGAGCCTGTAACAGAAGAGTGCACGCAGAATCCTTCGCCAGTAAAGAGGAGTAAGTATGTAGATTGATTATCTTTGAGTTGATGAGTTTTTTCATTACAGATGACATTGGTTTCTTCGGTTTTCAATTTGTTTTGTAGTTTATGTTTGTTTTCTTTTGCTATGTTATTGACGTTGTTAAATACTGGACTTTCAGGTCCGATAGAGATTTCAAGTTTGGTGATGGACCATCTTTACTGCATTAGTTATTTGGATCTAGTATTTTTGACAAGTACGTTTCTTGTTCAATTTGTGCACAGTATTGAGTGAAATCAACCATTGTATAAATTTCAATTCTTACTTTCTCAAAAACTTTATCTTTTGCCTAATGTGTACCAGTTTTAAGTTCTTTAAACTTGGGATTCTTATTTTTAATGTGGCTTACATCAATATTAACTGAATACATACTTAGTTCTATTTAGATTATTTTTCTGTATACGTTGATCGTAGTTTTCGTTGTTAGTTTGCCAATATTTTTTGGTATAATTTCAAAAGGTATAGAGACATCGTAAGAGTTTGGCATATTTCATCTAAGTATTTATTGATGTTGTTGATCACAGCTGTGCACATGTCACTGTCATCTTTAGTAGTAATCAAGTAAAGCACAGCAAACCTATCGAGTTAAAGATTTTTAATAAAATTTGAGCCATTCACAATTCTTTTAAAAGAAAATGGTAAATAATGTCACTGTCACTGCTTTCCGCTTGAGTAGTCATACAGACGTATAATCCAGAAATTAGACAGAACTTCTGATTGTACATAATCTTGATCTTAAGCTTCATAAATTTACACAAATTACCGATTATAAAACTGTAATCTCAGTGTTTTGATCGTTACAACTACTATGTTCCTCCCTTATTTTTATCCTGACACAATGGAGCGATTCCTTTGTCTTGTATAAACTTCAAGAAATGAAGCACAAATGAAAACACTTAACTTCTTAATGCAAATGGCTGAATTATACCTTTCTACAATAATATAATTCGGTTAATTTATCGTCAGCTTAGACAAAATTAACAATTGGTTACTTGACTTATTATAAAGAGCATTTGAGAAACCTCTTTTGGTAACAAGTCAAGATTGACAAAACATCTCAAAATTATGATTTGATTTCCAAGTTTCAAGTTTCAAGTAACAGATTTCGTTCAAACAGTTAGAAATATCTTCATAATAATGACAAATTTCGTCTATAATTCACCCGCTAATCCTGCCAAAAAGCAGTATTGCTCAAGCTGCTATATTCCGACTTTCCGGCTTAGAGGGTATTACAGCCGGAACAAGTACTGTGAGCTTTACGCCTCATTCATTATCTGTCCATAACTCACTGGCTAGATGCCTTTACTATATACTTAAAATAAAGTTGGCGACCGTTCGAGATAGAGTCGGGTGGTTACAATTGGTACTGCGACCAGGATATAAACTTTACTTTAATTTTGCAGCAGCAAGCTCCTCTGTGAGTTGGATGACGATCCGAGCGACGACGTGTTCTGACGCCATGCCTCCGCTGCCCGCCGTCGCGTCTCCCCCCGCAGCGATTACGCTCAGCTATGAAGCGTAAAGCGTCACAGCGTAAAGCGCTTAACGCTTAGGTAACGATAGATCAGGGCAGGTTGTAGATTTAGGAGCTAGCTTAAATGTTCTTGAGATGTCATTAGGGAAGGATAAGAATAATTAACGTCTTTACATTGAGCTTAGTTGGATATTTCTCAGGTATGCTACAACATTTTTTGTATATTTTTCCGATACAATGAGATCAAGAGTCCTTTTATATGGGTTGGAAGACAAAACATGAACTACCTAGCAAATTTGTTAAAATTTTTGGGACACCTTTTTCCCATTTGTATGAAAAGAGCTTCTGATTTTGACTAGAAACAACAACGTGATTGCCGAAAATGTCACACAAGCTGTGATGAAAAATCATTTTTAGAAATGATTTCGCGGTGACTTATACAAAATACACGTAGCTCGCTCAAACTAAACAACTTTCAAGCTACAAGTATCAGTTTATTTTACTATGTGGTTAAATAAGCCAGTTTCATTAAAAAATAATTCAACCAAATGAAAATATGATTTAGTCTCAGAATAAGTCACCCGCTTTTATTCCCTAATTCAAAATGATGGTTTCAATTGTTTCAAGCACTAATATTGAATCTCTAGGAAAATCAAAACACGACGAGCATTTCTTTTCTCGTGTGATTTGCACCTGTTATCTTTCTCGTGAGAACTCACAGTTTTCAACTTGATAAAGACTATTGATTGTTACGTATATGAGTTGAAAGCTGGGAAAAGGTAATCACCTTACGAACGTAGATTTTACAGCAAAAATATAAAATCAGTTCTTTTAGTTTTATTCGGCTGAAAAATAAAGTAAACTGAAATGTAAGTGTACCAGTTCCAATATCCTCAAATTTTGTGCGTGAAGTTTTTTCGAGATCATGGGAAATTGTTGTAAGTACTGAATCGATATAACTTGCCCTGATGTGTAGTTACCTTAGCGTAAATGCTTTAAATAAAGCGTAATTATGCTATGCTTAACGAGCTAGATAATATAGTCTGATTATGGATGGTATGGAAACGGTAAATGCTTGTTGGAAGGTTATTCAATTTGTATGTCGTCTGATTTAACAAACACTTTGGGTTTTGTTGCAAATATTGGTAATTAGAGTCTAATCACCAATTATTGAAAGGGAGGGGGTAGGGGGGGAGGTAACGCGTCACAGCGCCCCCTGAGTCCCTGCTGCTATACTCTGTCGGTTTAGGTACTTAACTTAAAGTAAACAAACTTAACAAAAACGTTCTTAACCTGTCAAATCTGACATAAAGTTTGTTTATTTTTAGTTAATTACCTAAACCGACAGAGTATAGCGTCAGTATAGGTAGTACCTCTCCCCGCCCCCGCCTCATTCCCGGGGACGGTCACGCACGACATTGTCACTTCAATTACAGGTATTGCCATTATTGTTTATTAACTAACATAATTATCAGAAAAACGGATATGAAATTGAATATTGTTTCAAATGAATGCAAAAGTGACAGTCAATATAATGTACCTTTATTAAATTAAAAATACCTATGTACGCTTTATTACATTTGAGCAAAACTTTGTTAAAAAGCAGTATACCTTGCGAAGAAATAATATTACTTACTTAAAATTCAAGCGATATTGTGAAACATATTTTAGTGAAGGTGCATTATATACAATATTTTTCAAAATTAACCTAATCTGACATTTTAAGCTTTCGTCGGTTGTGAATTATACTGAAAATTTGAAACGTTGATTTCCTTTTGAAAAATAGTTAAATGGATTGTCACAATTTACCTTGAATGGGACTGATTATTATATCGATTGGTAATTTATTGTCAACTTGCTAGTGTTTTGAAACGATCTCTGGGAATTATTTGGGGTTTTCCAACCGATTTTATAATTGAATTTTGTTTCTGACTATGAAAATGTGACTAACTTTTTTTCGATTAATTTTAATAATTGGTACCGAATTTTTTTTACCTTTATAACCTTTTTTTAAATACAGAAGGTTTTTTGTGCGTTTTAAACCATTCAGCTCGTCGATTTGTTTTTGAAGAAATTTATCTTCTCATTTGCATTGTGATAAGAACGGTTGAAATCCCAAACAATTACCACTATGGAAGAAGAATGCCTTATTACAACTGAGCAGTATTAAACTTTTCAACATTTCGGCGGCGTCGCTTTGCTTAAAAATATAAAAATGATGTGAAAATTATAAAAAAAACGTCTCACTATTCTAAAAAGATCTAAGCCGGTTAGTACGTAAGTTTGATATTATTTGCTTCCGAATGTGTCCACGGGAGGTAGATAGTAAAATATATCATGATCGGAAATAATGTTAGTTCAAAACGTGTGAAAAAGAACCAAGTAAGTGGCGTAAAATGTGCTAAGTTAATTTGTATAGGTTGGGTAAGTTTCTTATAAGTTTGGCATTTCTTAGCAATAACTATATAGATTTATAGTGTAGCTTTAATTAATTTCACAATTGACAGGGAAAGTGTTCTTTAATTACGTACTTTTCACTACAATTACAGACTGCTGGTTATAGACACCCTAATTATGAATTGTGTTACTAAATAATTTCAAATTTATCAAGTGATATAAATGTCAAGCAAAAAATTTTAATTATCTTGGAATACAAATAATTATACCTATTATGTTGTGGAAAAAACATATTTAACAGTGTACTTAAAAATTAACACAAATATTTGCTGCCTACAAGAAACTCAATGAAGCTAGTTTTAAGATTAATTTTTTGTAATTACCGTGCTTTAATTAGTCATATCAGAAAAAAATGTACAAAAATGTTAAGTATCTTTGTTTTCTATTTCAAAAAAATATAATTTGTCTAATTTCAGTGTTAATGCGTCATAGATTTATTACAATAAAAACAATATCTATTATAAAAAATGCATAAATGCATATATCTGCCATATGTTTGTGATATTACGTATGTACGTTGCTTAAAAATAAAAATGTACTTAATCCAAATTCTGATGTAAATGTTATAATTAAAATACATGATATATGTGAGAATTATTAGCTTCTTAGATTATTAAGATTTTAAAGATCCGTTTAATTTCGATTATATTTTTTGTGTCAAAAATTAAAATCATTGAACAACTAGAAATACCATACGCCAAGTAAATGCGATCGAAAAAATATATCAAATGCCTATGGAACCTTATCGCAATCACAGTAATGATTAATTCTTTAGCATTCGTACTGAAGTTTATTTAAAATTCACTGCATCAGTGTTTCATGATGATATCTTTGTAAATTACGAAAATATACCATTATTCAAAAGAGTTCTATAATCTTTCTCACTGCCTTAGTCTACCATTAATCATGTGTTACAAAAACTATCACAGAACACTAAAAAAATACTACCGATTCTTCGACAAGAAAATCATCAACGTATATCCAAAATTCGCAATTTTCCATTTCGACACCAAATGAAAAAGATGCTAGGTTTATGAATGTATTTTTAGTAAATAAGTGAATCGTTAGTATAATTATGTTTAATCCAATAGCATACTAGTCCCACTATATCACACATAAATAGTGAAACTCACTGGTTTTCTTCTCACTTTTTGTCAAAAACTGCTGCAGTTAACAATGCTTCTTAAATATTATTGTAATCTTAAGTTTGGGCTTGAAACATTGTCATTAGGACTGTAAAGTCCCCGGCATCTAAATTGGCAAGGTATTAAGTAGTGGGGGTAAGTTCACGCATCGCTTTAGGCCAGAAGGGGCGAATTTGCCGTGAATTTGAACGCGTTTTACTATTCATTGCTGCACTTGTCACACTTAATATAATTAAAAATTAAAAACACCCCCGACGAGCCCCAACCCAATGGGTTTACTGAACGGATAACATTATTATCGCACCAAACAAATGACCTGATGACCTCGAAGACCTGAACCGATTTCCACCAAAAATACCTAAGTACATTCTCGACTGATATAACTTTCAAACAAAAAAACCGCATTAAAATCGGATCATCCGTTTGGGAGCTACGATGCCACAGACAGACACATACACATTTACACACACACGCACACACACACACACACACCCCGTCGTTTTGCGTCGGGGGTTAATAACTACGACGCATCGTGAAGAAGCAATGTACTCCATTACGCGGTCATTTCGTGCGTGCTGCTAGGCAGTCCCTTACCATGGAAAAAGCGGTACGTGAACTTATACTTCAACTTACCTTGCCAAATTACATGCCGGGGACTGTAACGAGTGCTAATCACATACACACATACAGTCACGAACAGGGATTGTTGAGCCACTTGCCACTGTTCGCAATTTAGACGTGTAATCAATGACCGATGTGACTGACAGATGTTATCTATTGGATTAGTACTACACGACCAAGTTACAAACATAGGTAAGTGGCTCCACAATCCCTGTTCGCGATGGTACATCAACAACAACGATAACAGGAAGGAGACGTTAAAACTTCGCCCCTTCGGTTTTTCTCGTGGAATTAAAAGTACAGTACCCGACCATAAAGTATGCACATCGGTCTTAGGAAAGAGACAATTTGGCGTCACGTTATAGACAGACAATGGTTTACAAAGCCGATGTTCGTCGTATAAATCGATGCGCAAACTTTATGAGAGTACTATGAGTTTAGTACTCGATTAGAACCAGTTTTTATTTAATAAAAATCTGTGGAAATTGTGAAATTTAATGTTAAACTAGTTTTTTGTAACAATTTTTGTAATTGTAACCGAGATTATAATTTGTAACTGAGAACAAGGAAAGAAAATACGGATCAAACGCAACGGTAGTTTTTTTTGTGAAAGAAGCTCAAATATGTACTATTTTATTTATTAAGCTACTTACTAAATAAATTTCATCCTTCACTGATCACTCGATAATTTCGAAAATGGCAATGTTTCGTGCCCACAAACCCTCGCCTTCGAATGTGTTTGTAAATAATAAAAATATTACGAAATTGTTCAATATTAATTAAATTATTGTAAATAAGACTAGTTTAATTACTTTTTGTTCAAATATATTTATTGTTATTCTAATGTAAACGACGTTGGCGCAAACAGACACAAAGTGTAATGACAAATAAAAGCTTGTTTTATTATTGTTTTTTTTTCTCTCGTCCACTTTTTTTTACACTGCCACTTTGTACCTTTTGACAACAAATGTCACAGTGACATACCATACTATCTACTAATCAAAGCAATGTGAAGCTCACTATGAAAAGGTTCAAAGTATCACAGGTATCAATTTCCTTGATTGTACAAGGTGGACTTTATAAAGGTCACCGGAAGACGCTGGATGCAGGTCACTTCCAACCAGTACATAATGGAGTCTAAGGGTCTCACCAAACCAGTCGACGCCTTTTCGGCAAAACGCGGACGGAAAAAGCTTTATGTCAACGCAATAAGAGCGAACAAGGTGTCAATCGGCTCTTTTCGTGTGGGTTGAGGGTAGCCGAGCAGTTTGACGCCTTGTTCGCTCTTAATGCGTTGACATAAAGCTTTTGCCGTCCGCGTTTAGCCGAAAAGGCGTCGACTAATGTGGGGAGACCCTAAGAGTCAGTTCACAACGAGACGAGACGCGACGCGGCGCTGCATTAGTGATTTCGCGCTGCGCAGCGTGGCGCCGCGCTACGTGTAGGTATGCGTAGCCTGTGACGAGATTTAGGCTATGCATTGTCGCCATTCAAAATCAACCGATGTACTGTTTGGTTTTAGGTACAATTTTACCCCAATTCCATGCAAATTTCCCAAGGGATGACCAAAAAAGGCCGTGGTTACAAACTTAATAAAAAATCGCATAAATCCCCATTACAGCTACCCCAACCATTAACTCGGCATGAGTAATAAAAAAGGCATGAAAGTTTTTAAAAACTCCTTCAATTCAAAACAACATGCAATAAAACGACTGCAAAACCTTCTCCTACACGGTTTTAGGCTCAATTCACACCAGAAGAGCAGCGCAGCGCGGCGTAGCGCAGCGACCCGCTCCGTGGAGAATGCGCGAGGATTCCTGCGACTGCTCGAGAAGCCGCTGGAATGCGTAGGAAGTCGCTGGAATTTACATAGTTATTGACAATATTGACATATGTTTTGACAGCGGCCGATGCGACTACTCGAGCATCCTCAGGCATTCCCGCGACAGCTAGCGCAGTCGCACGGCTTTGTTTATGGAATGCGCTGGAATTCCCGCGGATCCGCGGGCATCCGCGCGCATCGTTAGAGTTTCTCATGCGATAATAAGTCTTATTGTAATGAAAATAAAGTTGAAATTCTCATGACACTGAAACTGCGCTCCGCTACGCCACGCTGCGCTGCTCTTCTGGTGTGAATTGAGCCTTAGGGTTCAACTCAAGCGGAAATTTTGGCCATGGTTGACGTCGAAGGTCTTTCACACAAGGAGCTATTAAAGTGACGGAACGGAACTGATTAGTAATAACAATTATAAATTAGTGAGTAAGTAGCTGTACAGTCAGGGAATCTGAATGTTTAGCAGGTTGACTGCCTTCATAATTTGTTCGCATTATAGGACAACTTCTCCATGAAGTTCAATATTGAGTATTTATGTTATGGAACTGGCTGGAAACAGTAATAAGGCCAATTTTAGAAGTAGGTATCTCAACCTGCTAAACATCCAATTTCCCTGACTGTACCTCGCACACAACGTTCCTTTGTCAACTTTGAGTGTTACCAATTTAGTGAGTGTCACTAGAAGTTCCGCTTTTATTATTCCGAGTTTCGCCTTTTACGACATCGACGGAAAAAAAGGACTGTACGTCTAGGTGTTTAAAATGATCATTCAGTCGATAACGATTTCGTTTGCGAGTTAACGCGGAATTGTATGGAGACGTGTCGACCGCGGCAGTTGTGCAAACGTTCCGCTGGCGGCGCTGTCTCAGTTTTCATACAATTTTGGGATAACTCGCAAAACACGTATGGGTGTTTTTTTAAACCTCGATATGACACCTCTTAAGTTAAAACCTAAAAAATCGACGATCGAGCTACAAAACGAGATAAAAGTCATGGTTTGGAATAAGTATGTCATGTTTCGAATGCTCTGCCTACCCCATTTGTGAAAACAGGCGCAATCTGTGTATGGTGTACGTATTACGTGTATTAGTCATAGTTCTAACTATACAACTTTTCTTGTGATCTCCCTACCCTTTCAGGGAATGCATGCGTGCTGCATGTATGTATGAAGAAGTATTTTCCTAATGAAAAATCTAAAATCCTACATCGATTACCCTAATGAAGTTCTGTGGCACTAGGTTGCCTAGGTTTTGGGGTCATTGAACCTCGCACGAAAGCCTTCAACCGTTCACTGCAATGCTGTATTAGAACAATTTCCTTTTGCGCTAATTTTGTTGTAGTCGAAACAATTCTCCATTCATTTCCATTTCTTCCGTGGATGTCGTAAGAGGTAACTTAGGAAATAGGTTTAGGTGTACTTTAGGCGACAGGCTAGCAACCACACTATTATAAAGTATTATACTACCCCTTCTGTTTTCAAACTTAAAATTATGCTAGAGAGCTAGCGTGAAATAGTCATAATAATATGGTTTTGTCTTTACTACGTCAACGTTTCATGTGCTCTGCCTACCTCATTTGGGAGCATAGGCATGATTATATACTGTACCTATGTAACTTTCGGATGCTAAATGTCACCAAAAGCATTAAAAAAAAATCCCCTACCACGATTCGCAAAAACAAAAGCATAACACCACCACGTCTCGTTTTATACAGTGTGTTACTGGCGTGCGGGCATTTATTAAAACTGACGATACTGTATCAAATTAGCAATCGTTTGCAAGTATTAGCATATCATAATTATTTAAAATAAAGCCACAAATGCAATTCTTCCATTTTCTGAGTCTTCAATGTATGCGTAACTTAACTTCACTTAACTTCCAGTTAATACTAAGATGACATTTGATTTGTCATTTTGTGACAGAAACTTTGCTGTACATTGCTTGCAATTAAACTTTTGTTAGAAAAGTAACGCAATGTGAAATTTAGTTTTTTAATGAAATTAAGTTAATGGTTAGATTAACAAACCGCATCTCTTAACACTGCTTCAAGAAATGCCCGCACGCCGGTAACACACTGTACACACTATGAGACCGAACATAACCCCAAACTATCCTAAAAACGGAACAAACACAGACTTACATCGAAATAGATACCGCAAGTTCCTGCATTTGTATGAAAACTAAGCGTGCCACTTTTTCTCTACCTACTGTAACTTCACATGAGCACTTTAGTGATGGGAATTGACAGTCCGAGCAAAACCGATTCAGGTGACGCCGCCTTATTCAAGTTGTGTCGTCTCTAGGCAGTTAAACCTAATCAAAGTGGTACAAAACTAAATGGAATCGCGTCAAAGGAAGAGCATTGCTCTCCCTTTTGGCTCCCTTTTGGCACGCGAAGTACAGTCACGAACCGGGATTGTTGAGCCACTTGCCACTGTTCGCAATTTAGACGTGTAATCAATGACCGATGTGACAGACTAGATGTCAGCTATTGGATTAGTATTACACGACCAAGTTACAAACATAGGTTAGTGGCTCAACAATTCCTGTTCGTGATGGTACACTTGAGTAATCTATTTCGACATAAGTCTGTGGGAACAAAAGGACGTCCCAGAATTCCTGAAAACCACAACGACCCGCTATTATTTATTTAGAGTTGCACCGAGAAAACGACGTTGCCGTTTTAAATTATTAAAATGATTCAGATTGGTCTGCGTTTTAGAAAACAACGGCATGTATGGTACCTTTTGTGGAATAAAGGTGATATTAGACGTAGCTTTCACTCGAGGCGACTTGTTTTAATTTTTAATACGGAGTGATACAAAAGATAATTTGGCGTCATTTCCTCAGAGCGTAATGAAGTCGATCAAGAATCGGTCGATTTTGTTTGCATTAACGCGAAGATTTGTACGGAAACCGAGACAGCGCCTCCAAGCGGCACGTTTGCGCGACTGCCGCGTTCGACATAGTTTTCATACAATTCTTCACTTTAGGCCGGCCACATACATACGGAATTCTGTTTCGGAATCTCGATTCGGAATCCCGAATCGGACTGTCCGAACGCACTAAATCCATACGACATCTATGGACCAGCCACACACATTCGGAAAAAATTCGTTCGGAATTCCGAACGGAAAGCTTCCGTCTTCTGTATATGGCTGGTCCATAGGTTTGTATGGATTGACTGCGTTCGATTTTCCGATTCGAGATTACGAAACGGAATTTTTCCGAATGTATGTGGCCGGCCTTAGAGTTAAACCTCTCCATTTCTTCCGTGGATGTCTTAAAAAGTTACTAAGTAGTACCTAGGTTAGGTTAGATGAGGGACATGAGGGTATGAGCTTGTGACTCCCATAAGGCGTTGTTAATAAAAATACTAGGATATTTGCAATTTGGCTTATTTTATAATCCGCACTCGTGTAACTTTATAATTAGCAATATTATACCCTCACACAAATTAACTTCACCTAATAAAATACATACATACATACATACATACTATCACGCCTGTGTTCCCAAATAGGATAGGCAGAGCACAAGACACGTGACATAGACTAAACTAAACCATGATTATGACTATATTACGCTTCGCAGCCACTTCTAGCACAGTTTTATGTTCGCAAAAATGGAAGGGGTAGAATAGTGACAGGTTGCTAGCCTGTCGCCTTAAGCATCTACGGAAGACATGGAGAGGTGTAATTCTATCCCGACACCACACGGCAAAACACCTAATAAAAATACACTTTTTATTATTCTTGCTTACCAAATGTCCTGTGAACGACCTGTAACTTTGTCACCACATTCCGCATACTGCATTAGCCATAATCGCTGCAAAAATGGGTCAGTTATAATTAGTAGCATTCAAACCTAGGGCAAGTATGAAGCACTTATAATCGCCTGTACCACTACTACGGGCTGCCATTGCAAACCAAATTTTTTAACGCGCGGTTTAAGATCGCTCTGCGAAATTCGTGTTCGGCTTTTTAGTCTCATTTCATAAATTTCACTCATTTATTAATGTTTATTTTTATGCGACATTCACATAAATTACTATGCCTTTATAATCAATAGCAAGTAAATGCGATTTTCGATTCAACTTATCGATGACAAAGGGTAAAAACGGGACCCAATTACTGAGACTTCGCTGTCCGTCCGTCCATCTGCCCGGATACCCCAGACTGTATCTCAAGAAACGTGCTAGCTAGACTCTTGAAATTTTCACAGGTTATGTATTTCTATTGGCTGTATAACAAAAAAATATTAAAAACAAAATAATTTATTTATTTACTTGGCTCCGACTACCCTACATAATACACACAATATATTCTTACAATAATGTGATTTTTTGATGTTATAATACGGAGCAACAATGTTCTACGATATTATAACACGTTAGTTGCTAGCATTCACCGTTAGACACATAACCGCTCTTTAGTTCCAAAAGTCACCGCTAGTGGCGCTGTACAATTTTCCACACAATTCACTTTCGCTAGCGAAAACGGTCACTAAACCCATGGTAATGGTGTAATATAGTGCACGCACAGGTTGTACTGTACCACAATAATAGTGGTACGAGTACAATTTTGTAGCCACTGGAAATTAAATGGAATGGTGTGGTCTCGAGTGAATAACACCACTCCATTTCTTCCTTTGGATCTCGTAAGAGGCGACTAGGGTTATGAACCTTTACCTATTGGCTAGCAACCTGTCACTGTTAGTTATACCAGACCTGTGAACTCAAAACCTAAAAAAAATGCTTGAAGTGGCCACGAAGCGTGAAATAGTCATGATTTTGTCTATGTAGCGTTTCGTGTGCTCTGCCAACCCCATTTGAGAATACAGGCGTGATGTCTGTATGGAAATGAAACTTGATGGTTTCTAAATGGGTTTTCTAACGTCCTATTTCCTTAGTCGCCTCTTACGACATCCACGGAAAAAATGGGTAGGTTTAGGTATGTTTTAGGCGACAGGCTAGCAACCTGTCACTATTCTACCTCTTCCATCTTCGCAAACCTGAAACAATGCTAGAAGTGGCTGCAAAGCGTGATATAGTCATAATCATGGTTTTGTCTGTGTCACGTTTCGTGTGTTCTGCCTACCCCATTTGGGAACACAGGGGTGATTGTATGTATGTATTTTCTAAAGTCTCTAGATCACGAATTGGCCCCAAATTATTATGTCTAGCTATAAAAAGACGTGAAGGTAGCAACCGTAGCAACGTGATTCGTCCCCTGTATTAAGTATCACAATAGTTTTATGCTTTAGGTTTACGTATCCAACATAACCGATAGTTTAAAGTTTTTAATTGTCTAAGCAAACGCTGTAAAAAACAATAAACAACAAAAACTAATTAAACCGTGTGACGTAACTTGCAACAGCTGCACTCTGGTTCTTTGCGAAGGGAAAATTAAAAACTGAAGCCAAGTTCGCGCACTTTCCAAAACAACTAATATTTGCTTCTATACGGGATGGCTGGAAATTGACCGTAAACATTTAACCTGTGGTCGGGTATACGCGTGTTAAAATAAATAAATAAAAAATAAATATCACTGGACAATATTTACACCAATCACCTAGTCCCAAACTAGGCAACTTAATGCCTGTATTATGGGTACTAGACAACGGATAAACTTACTTATATATAGATAAAAATCCAAGACTCGAAAGCAAACATTCGTATTCATCATACAAATATTTGCCCCGACCGGGGATCGAACCCGGGACCTCAAGCTTCATAGTCAGGTTCTCTAACCGCTGGGCTATTCGGTCGTCAAAAAAAATCCCTGTAAAATATTTCCTATTTTTTTTTATTGACCTTGTAGGAGACAAATGTATCGTCGCTTTTCGGGTCAATCTACCATTTAAGAAGGCGTGATTGTATATTCAAGTTGTTGTTTAAAATTCGTTGTTAAACTAAATTAAAATTTGTTGTTTGTTAGTCAAGTGTATTGTGGGCGATGGGCTAGCAACCGGTCACTGCAATATCACGTTTAATTATCTGGTTACCCTGAAATTGCTAAACGTGGCACTGGAATTTTGAATTCATGTGCTCTGCCTACCCCTCATGGGAATACAGGCAGGGATCAGATTTTGAGCATTTAATTAATTAATTTAGCCAAAAATATCCTCTTAATTGACTACGACAGTTACATGCATGTTTTTAACTTGATTAAACTGATTAATTTCATGTTGTTCCTTTCTTTTAAAATACTATGTTACTTAAGCAGAGTTATTATTTTTTAGCTATTCTTTCGATTGGCATCATAAAAACAGGATGATTTTTTTTTGACATTTTAGTCGGTTCGATTCCCAGACGAAGCAAGTAATTTTTAGAAAATGTATGAATGCAGAATTACTAACTTTTGAAAATAAGATAAAGTCTTCTTTGAGCAAAATACACTATCTACGATATTTAAGGTACGGACAGCTGCAGAGAAAGGTAACCCCCTGCGCATACAATGTCACATTACTAGGGTGTTACTCTTCTCTGCAGCTGACTGTACGTCCCCTTCATGTCCCATAACTTTGGGACACCCTGTATATGTATGTTTAAAATTCAACACTTTCTAACTCCCCATATTGCAACGAAACAAAAGCGTGAATGTGAATTGAAGTTGTTGAAAATTCACCACCAACTGACTTCAACGAAACATGCCGACCTGAACTCTATTTAAAACGTGAGTTATAAAAAGATCTCTTCAATTCTCTAAGCCCTTAAACGGAAGCCACAAACTTTATTACCTCTCAAGCGAAGGGTCGCAGGTTCAAACGGCATCCGACCTTTGTGTTATCAGAATTTATGAACGGAATTGAATTTGACATTTATCTTAGAATATCAACAGGTTTTAAGTTTCGGGCTACTATTTATACCATTAGAAAGATACGTCAC
The DNA here is from genome assembly GCA_005406045.1 of Adoxophyes honmai. Classification (NCBI taxonomy): domain Eukaryota; kingdom Metazoa; phylum Arthropoda; class Insecta; order Lepidoptera; family Tortricidae; genus Adoxophyes; species Adoxophyes honmai. The sequence continues at coordinate 383,303 of BHDV01064005.1, forward strand.
GCCTGTATTCCCGAATGGGTGTATGGAGAACACGCTATAAAGACAGGTTGCTAGCCTGTCACCTAAAATCAGGGATCGTTACCGGTATTAATAAAAACTAAAATATCTCCTTTTAATTCGGAATTTTAGCTGGTTATTCCTAGATAATATTTAGGTAAGCCTGCGAAACTACGACATTAAATGAAAAAATTGCAATAATTTACAAAAACAACTGAGATACCGTAATTAAATACCGGTATAAATGTATGAAAATAATACCGTTATTCGATCCCTGCCTAAAATATTTCCTTAGTCGATACAGTTTTCATGGATTGGACAAAAGGTGGCTGTGACATATGGACGGACAGACAGACGGATAGACAAGACGAATCTGTAGGCCCTGCGCAGATGACAGACGACGGACTTTTTAGTCTGTGAAAAAAAAACCTATGGAATTATATGCAGTAACGCACACGATGTGCAAAAAGTCCTGCGCACAATTTATACAATACGAGCAGACTTTTTGTGTGCCGCAGATTCGATCGCACAAAAAGTCTGTCGTCTGCGCTGCGCCTAATGGTCTGTTTTAGCGTATGAAGACTAATGTCGTCTCAATTCTTCCAATCACAAAGCAATCCCTACTCACCCCATACTAAGGTACTAACAGCAGTCGTTCTCAAAGTTCACACTTTGCCTTTAGTGAGTGCGCCGCGGTCCAAAAATAGTCCAACTATTGATTCTATACGACTATGTCGCTCTATTAATTAGTTCCAACTTCTATTCGTTTGAAATCATACGAAAGTCAATGTGAACGACGCGTTGTCTGGTTTAGATTAACACCTCTCCATTTCTTCCGTGTGTCGTAAGAGGCGATTAGGGGAATAGGTCATGGTTTAAGCGACAGGCTAGCGACCTGTCATCAGTATACTTCTTGACTTAAAACTACGAAACGGGAAATGTTGCGGTTTTGTCTATGTAGTAGCGTTTCGTGCTCTGCCTATCCCGTTTGGGAATGCAGGCGTGGTGTATGTATGTATATGTATATATCGTAAAGACGTTGATACTATGGAAATATTATTCGTGAGATATTCGTAGTTTTCGAAAAGGGTTCGAAAAGGGCTTTAGTGAGACCACGGACCAGCAAGCGCAGTGTAGGACGTCCACCTACAAGATGGACAGACGACTTTAAAATAATAATATAAAGGTCGCTGGAAAACGCTGGATGCAGGTCGCTTCCAACCGGTACACATGGAAGTCAAGGGAGGCCTATGTACAGCAGTGGTGTGGACATCTTATGACTGAGACGGTGATGATGAGTCTTATGTTAATTTTATATTCTTGGTGACTTCCTTGTAATAAAAACAATACTAACTAACCAAAATTCAGCCAAAAAATCTTTCTTCTGTCACCTATGTCATCGACGTAACTCGCGAAGAAGACAAATAATAAAAGTATTCAGAGTTTTACCTCTTGTCTGCTCCATTTAATCTTGAAGAGTACTTTAAGTTTTTAAGTCAAATGTATGCTGAGGTACCGTTGACATTGTTTTTCGAAAGCTTCGTCGTGCGTTCTTCCTCACTTTGAGGACTTTGCTTAATGGAAAAGTTTTTCTAATGGTCGGCGATAGACTTGGCAAGATTTTGAGTGGTGGGGGGGGTAATTGTGCATCGTTTTACCTGGAGGAACATTACAACAGTTGCTGGGCCTTTTCCATTTATCCACTTGCATTGACCAGTTCAATTCTCCGCCTTCCGACGCGTAGCTGCCATTCAAGAACTTTTCTTCCCCACTTCTTTACACGTGACGTACTTTAGTAGAGAGATTCATTGACACATTCATTCGGGAAGTTGGACGCAAAATTGGAGAAAGGTGGGTTCGTACCTGGTGCTGAGTTTGTCCATCGCCATTCAACGGGGTAACGCGGCCAATGTGATGGGTACCTTTACGCCGGGGACAACTCGGGGGGGCTTTTCGGACTATCTAAAGTTTAAACTTTTGTTTCATATTCATCTGAAGACGTAAAGCTTGAAATTGCTTAACATTTTATTTGGGTTCTTCTTGATGTCTGTTTAGAGGATTGCCTTTAGATCAAGGCTTGCCAATAGATTTTCCAGATGACTAAATTTATTTTAAGATTTGCGACGGCGGACCACCACGATTTTACATGACGAGCAATCAAGTGAGAGCGCTGTCACGGCGCGTTGTCAGCTTGTCGACCGAACGCGCTGGGCGGGCCAATTCAAATGGCTTGGGAAGCTACTTTGTAGCCCGCTGGCCTGAGTTTGGCCAGCCTTGCCCTAGATAGATGCTGGCTGCTTCAGTCTGAAGATCCTGGAAGTCTATGGGTAAAGCTATCAGCAGCAGTGGACTATCTACAACTGAAATGATGATGTTTGTTTTGTACGGGATAGAGAGCTTTTTAAGCGATAATAGCATACATTGTCGGCTTGTTATGTTTTTATTAACTCGTTATAGATTGTTTTTTGTTGCCGTACCTTAATTTTTTTTTATAAAATTGGTTGTTTAAACGGGAGAATAATTTTGGGCGACAGACTTTCAACAAAACTGGTTACGAATCTTGATATATGGTTTAGTCTGTGTATCGTTTCGTATGCTCTGCCTACGCCATTTGGGAACACAGTCTTAATGTATGATTTTTTTATCGTATTTTAGCTCTAACTGTTCTTTGCCTGCGCTGCGATTCCATTTTTATTGAAATTATTTAAGAAAAATAAGACCCACAGTCCCGTTTTGTATAACTACATAATTAGGTATGCTCTTTTTAAGCAGAGTGAGAGCCGAGTTATTACTTTATTTACAGTGTAATATTTCTCTACTCTACAATAATTCTCTACGCAACATCAAAACAGATTAAAAACCTACCGAAAAAACACTTGTTTTTCCCCCCAAAGAAAAACATAGGCAATAAAACTTGATTAAGACCCTAGAATTGTAAAAACAAGAAAGACGGTCTGTCGCCATACAGCTCGAGCACATGATACCGCTGTATCGACCGGACAGGGCGACGCGCGCACCTCGCCAGCCTGCCGCCAAAAACAGAATTTAAAAAGCTATTTCAAAAATGGAACCTAACAGCACTATTGACATTCCATTTTCAAAATCAAAACAATCAGCTGCTCGCGATTTTGTTTTTAAAAAGTTTGGCGAATTAAATTGAAACCAAGCGTTCGATTTTTAAATTGAACTTTTGAATTAAAGCTGGTTGTTTATCATGGAATCAAATTTTTGTTCTTTTTTTCAATTTTATATTTTTACTTTTTACTGGCCAGTGTTATGTCGAAGCTTCGAAGTGCCAATACTACCATTACTATACAGCCTGCGTCAGTAGTGTCGGGGTCGCGGCGCCGCGCCGACGTCTGACGAAAAAAGACGTTTGAAAAAAGAACAATCCATAGTACGTTCCCAAAAAGGATGATATAGTGTGATTACTGAAGTGTTTTCGAGCAGCATTCAGTTCTAAAGGTGTTTTTCAATGTGTTTGACGTCTTGGAGAAGCTTTGATGAGGGGCTTTGATCTTTAAAACGTCTATTTTTGGGCTGCACCATACATTTGAACACGTTAATACACTCACACACGATAAGGTTATTAGTTGAGCGATAATCGACCAGCTTTTAAAACAATGGCATCGACAGCCGAACTGTTAAGTCATTGCTGCATTATGCTATGCCAGCGAAGCAAAAGCACATATCTCATAAAACGTCAAAACTGAATACGGCTAGAACTCGAATAACAGAAAGAAAAGGGAATTCAATAAAGTTACGTATTTGAAAAATATTTTTTATTGATCGTTAGAAGGACTGTAAAATTGTGGTGGCATGTAAAATTTGGAGTATTTTTTGAGGTTTATAATAATAGGTCGTATAAAATGGATGTAAGAGTCTGTGACGTCAGAGGTTTCTTTGGAGTTGAGGTTATGTTATGTAATAGTGGTTTAATGGTAGGATGGTGTTGTATAAGTGTCGTATAAAGGGGTGAACTGTTCGATTGTTTAAAGGCGATGCTTTTTTATTGTCATTTTGCGTGGCTGCGCAGCAGGGTCGAGTAAAGTAATTGGTTTTTAGGTTAGGTTCTTAATATTGATGATAAATCTTACTCTATTTGCCAAGGTGAACAATATAAAGTGTTTTTCAGCATCATTTAACATGAACCAAGCTGTGTTTTAAAGAGAAATGTCAAACTTACGATTTTTGATACAAACGCACAAATACTCATTTTGTTTATGTATTTCTGTATCAATTTCTGTCTCTTTCTCTTAGTTAAGATTTTAACTAAAAGTAGTTTGCATTAATATTGTTCGATATTTTTGGAGGATTTAGATTTCAGAATCAGTATTATTTTTTCAATTGAAATTAATTAATAATAACAAAATATATAAAAAAATTATTACAGAGTATACTTAAATACTGACGTCAATATAATAATTATATAAACCATGGTAAAGCCCCAGACTTTATTTGGCAACTTACTAAGTGAAAATATATTAGAGGAAGAAAGGAATACTTAAAGAGGGAGACGGTAGGGGGTTCTGAGCGATGGACCGTTATATCTTTGCAATAAGGCTCAAGATGGAACGAGTTCAGGAATAAAACGTGGAGTGGTCATTGGCACTAAAATCGATGTTTATTTGAGCTTTAAAAAATCACGTCTTGTCCTGTTTTCTGTTTAAATCAATTGATTTTTGGACCACCATTTTTTTTTTACAGTAAACATTGCAGTGACATTACATTGCTCGATAAAGAAAATCTTTATTAAGATTATTGTGATATTGATCGGAGGTGGCACTGGATTTTTGAATTCATGTGCTCTGCCTACCCCTCTTGGGAATGCAGGCGTGAGAATATGTATGTATGTATGTATGATCGGAGGTAGATCTTTGGGTTATTTTACATAGATATTAATACACTTTACATAAAAGACACAAAAAAATAACATAAAGATAATAGGAGAAGTTATCTTTACAGGGTGATCTATTCCAGGCACCATTTTTAATAGTAATCTGAGCATTTCCCAAAATGTTTGCCACAAAACTTTTTTATTATTGATCGTTCCATTTCAATTGAAAAAAACGGACCCTAAAGTAATTTTTCGTATTGTGATACCATTTTCCATACTTTTTGTATGGAATAGTATAGGAGTAAATTACTAAAATCATATGGCATTTTAGAGACACTTTCTTTCCCCCTATTGGAATGAAAATCACATTCACATCTTGTGTTTCTGAGTAGAAACATTTTTTAGGATAAATAATGCTACATGTCACTTTTGTATCTTATGGCGTAGCTTAAAATAGCCAGGGTTTTGACTATGCCCCTTTGAAATACGGGGTGATGTTCATGTAATTATTTTAAATTTTCAGTCAGTACTTACAGTCAGTAAGAAGAATTCTAAAACCAAAATTAAAACACACATGCATACTTACATACATAACGTCTGTATACCGAAGTGGGGTAAGCAAAGCACACAAAACGCTACATAGACAAAACCATGACTTTTTCGCGTTTTGTAAGACACTTCTAGCATATTTTTTATATTGCTAGTCTGTCGCCTAAAATATACCTTAACTTGGACCTCTTTTACATCTAAGGAATAATGGGAGAGGTATCACTCTAATCATGACACCAACGTAGGTCAGGAAAATGATCCTAGATTTGTTGCAAGTTTTTCTACAGGCACATAACCTAAAAGCCATAAATATTCTACAAAATTGATAAATATTATTTACCTTACCATATTTGGTAAAAATCCTGGTCACGGCACCATTTTGTCACACACTGAAATAACTGAACTTCCTTATCTAATTGCATAACAAAAAGACTAAGGACAATACTATCTCCGCTCACAAATATCTGAATAGCACAAAGCCTTGCAGAGTGACTTCAGATGGGCACAGAGTATAACAGCTTCACTGGTATTGTTCTAATGCGTAAGTAGCAAAACTCGTCAACGAGTGCATCGTCTAACTTTCAAAATTAGCAGTCATATTGACAGCTCAACGTTGAGCTCGTCTACAAGTTTAGTTAGTAGTTAGAAAGTAACACCACATAACTTTTGTAAATTATAATATAGCACACGAAATGGTGGATGATGCAGACTAATTTAAATAACGGAAAAATAATGACACTACTATAATAATAGAAATATGTCCGTTTCAAACGAATTTAGTACTCGGGAAGGAAAGTTATCGACCACCCCTTAAAAAGCATCTTAAAGTCAATCTACCCATTTACAGTACTACAACTTTTTAACTAACACATACACTACAGACACGTTTGTGGACATGTAAGTTATATATGTAACTCCGCACGTTTCACGCTTAACGACAATTTAGTCTTAGGTCTGAGGCGACGAACTCGAAAATAATTGTCTAATTTAATACAAACTATGTAAGTACTTCTTATTACGTTATTTTTAATATCAAAAATTACAGAGAGAAATAGAAACTAGTAATAGAGTATTACATGTTACCAATTTGTCCAATTTGGCAACATCTGTTACCAAAATACTAGTCTCGACGTACGCTAAGGAAATATATTAGCTATGTTTTATGCGACCAGTCACTATTATACCCATTTTATCTAACTTTAAACCTAACATTGTATATTGTGCTTAAAGTAGCTATGCAATGTGATATACATAGTCTTGCTTTTGTCTATGTTACGTTTTGTGTACTCCGTCTGCCCCATTTGAGATTACATGTATTGTGTGTTTATGTCGTATGTGGGCCATTATATTTCCTTTTTTTTTGTTTCTTAGTAAATTGAAAAGAAAAAGGTTTTCATGCTATAAAGACTCATTTTCACTATCGATAAATAAATACTGAATTAAATGTGGTCAGTGTATTAGATTAGATTAAGTAAAAAAATAAAGTACAACTGTCTATAAAACGACCCATGTAAGCATTCGTTATGCATTTGTCATGATTAAAACAAAACATTCGAGGAAAATCAAATTAAATAATTTTACAAGAAAATCGTATACTTCAAATATTTTATTTAACAAACATTTGAAATGAAACATGAAATCACAGGAGCGTCGTGTCACAGCTGTTGTAATCTGTGGCTCGGTGAAGCTCCCTATTGAAGCGCGGCCCCGTTTTCTGTCGTTTCTCAGATATGCTATTTCTACCACCGGCTGTGACGTCGGCATAGAAAATATTTGCAATATCGTCTATATATAAGACACTTGTTTTTTACTGAGTAGCCTGTTTCTAAATGCAATCGTAGAGTGTGTCCATTTTAATTATTTTAATCTCATTTAATTAAGCGTATTTTATTTTTAGTTTTACTTTTACGTAACGTTTTTTGGCCATTTTTATATAAATAAGCGGGTGTTAATAAATTTTAGGGTGTAATAGGAATTTTATCTAAATTATGAGAAATTGAACAGTAGCTGATTAAAAACAAATTTGAAAAACTTGAATAAAACAAAATTTTATTTAAAAACAGTTTATAAATACAAAAAAAAAGTTCTCTGATTTTCTAGGTCGCAGACTTATTACTAAGCCACTAAATAGGATCTTTAGTTTTACGGTCTTATCCAGTCTGCAATCGAAAGAGAAATTTAAAAAAGCAATTTCGGAAAATCGACTTCCATCAGTTTCATCTCCCGTTGCAATCCAGTTTAAAATCGAATCTAAACTCTATTTGAATTTAAAATTTAGAACACTACCTCGCTATTTATTCGTCGCGGACAATTGTTTTTTTATAAATCACCATTTGGCTTTGTAGTTCTAAATTTGAATTTATTTTATAAATGGCAGTGGCCAGGCTTTTGAGATACGATAAAATGTATACGGGTCAGGTCAAGAAAAATAGAAAGCTGGTTTAAAAATAAGTTGCAGTGATTTCTAGTGTGAAATTCTGTATCTAATTCTGAGTCTAGATCGATAGATTCGCTAGGCAGACTGTCTGGCGTCGGGAGCTGGAATAGTGGGGTGAGACTTTTATGTAACTTTAGCTCCATGACTATTTTTAATCGACTCAAAAATTACTGTGTGGTGTCAAGATAGAATGACATTTTTTTTATTACTACCGTAGACGTTGTAAGAGGTGACTTAGGAAATGGGTTTAGGTGTGGTTTAGGCGACAGACTAGCAAATTGTCAGTATTATACTATCTATTCCATCTGTTTTCCAACCTAAAATTATGCTAGTGACAGTGAAGCGTACAATAGTCATAATCTGGTTTTGTCTATTTCATTTTTCGTGCTCTGCCTACCCCGTTTGGGAATATAGGCGTGATTATATGAATGTCTGTTTGTGAAAAATGGAGATGGTTCTTAATTCAACGGTTTTTTTTTCAAGTATGGAGTGGTATGCTGATAAATATAAATAACCTGAGTTTTTTTCTTTTTGGTCTATTTCATCGATTTTTTAAGTACAGTGTTTTTTTTTATAATTATGACACTTTTTTAGAAATATTGCAAAAATGTATAATTAGAAATAGTGATTAATTTAAAATTGATTACATTTCATTTTATACCTTTATATCAGGAACATTCAAAATGAAAATACAAAATTGCGTAAAGGACAAAAAAAAACACTAGTTCAATGAACTCTGATACTGTCGCAAAGACAAGTTCTCAATATTACTACTAAACTAAATGTCTATAGTATGAAGCAACCACATGAAAAAATAAAATAGAGATAAGGTGGCTAGTGTTTAATAAACTGGTTCGAACTTTGCACGTGAGATACGAGCGATATAATAAATGAAAAGCCTAGATGTTTAATAACACTCATACTGTACAACCAAACGAGGTTGGTAGAGCGCTGAAAAGTTACCTAGACGGAACCATAACTATATCACTTTTCGTGGCCACTTTCAGCGTAATTATTACGTTTCAAGTTAGTTATAAAAAGTTTAACGATGCAATGCAGCAACACGTAAGATTTAACTCGTGCGTGAGATACACCTGTCAATTCCTGACGTCTCTAGTTAGATTATATGACAGGTATACAGGGTGGCAAGAAATTAACCGCAAATATTTGAAACAGTGGTAGGGTAGTGGTAGTGGTAACAGTGGTAAAAAACAACTGTAAAATACTTGCTGCAAATTTGACTTTGTGGGAAAGAAACGTTTCATATCTTACCAGTTCTCCTCGCGCCTATCTTTCAAGTCGAGGATATCGGAATAAGCCACTCTTAAACGGTTTAAATACTAATAAAATTGAGAAATCACAAACTCATCTTGCACTGTCGCGCACCCAAAACGTCGAAGACATATGTCTCGCCAACTGACGTTAAGTCTCGAGATATTTGTCGCCTTAAATGCTATCGTGCTACGCTTTTTGAAAATATGTCGCACTTAGCTGTCATTCGTCATCATGACGTTTAAACGCGGCTCGAGAAATTATCTCGCTACTCATCGTGCTACCGATTCGCGACATAGCATTATCTCGAGCTTCTATGTCGCTTGTCGCGTCGCGCTTGCACTCCGTGCTAAGCGTGCAGGTCGATGTGCCCTGTGTTTTAAGCCAAGGATACACTAGTCACACGTTAGTCGGCGCGTACGCACCTGCAATCATCTTCAGAGGGGTATACCCGATCACTGGTTAACATATTTATGGTCGATTTCCTAACAACCTGTATAGTATAAGCCGTTACTGGATGGCAGATTGTAAGCCTGTCGCCTGTAATATATCTCAACCTGTTTTTCTTACACATACATACATACATATTCTCACGCCTGTATTCCCGAGAGGGGTAGGCAGAGCACATGAATTCAAAAATCCAGTGCCACGTTTAGCAATTTCAGGGTAACCAGATGGTTAAACGTGATATTGCAGTGATAGGTTGCTAGCCCATCGCCCACAATACACTAACCCTTTCCCAGAGTCGACTCTTACGACACCCACGGGAAGAAAGGGGGAAGTGCTATTCTAATCCGGCACTACACGGGATGGGGTGTGGGGTGTTATTCTTATTCGTTATAAAATCTATAGAAGGTATGGAGATATGTAGGTCTAAACCCAACATCACAGCTAGAGATTATTTCAAGAGGTACCAGAGGTACCTACTATGCTTGTTTTCCTTGTCGATAGCTGGCAAAACGTGTGGAAAAATATTGCCTTGTGGCTCTGGATTGGACCAATCAAATTGACGATCAGCTGATTCTTGTGCATATGGCGCAGCACAGACGACAGACTTTTTGTGCGATCGAGTCTGCGGCGCACAAAAAGTCTGCGTGGATTATATGCATTGTGCGTCGGACTTTTTGCGTGTCGTGTGCGTTACTGCATATAATTCCATAGGTTCTATTTTCACAGACTAAAAAGTCCGTCGCGGATAGTCTGCCGTCTGCGCAGGGCCTATGGCAAACAGTTTCAAATAACCCGTGTAATGTTGGGCTTAGAGTACCTTTCCAGTTCTTCCGTGGATGTCGTAAGATTGTGCGATGAGTGGCTGCGTACCTAAAGTCAAAAGAGTCATGTTTTTGTTTATTAATAATAATGTAGTTTCGAATAACATTTCTTTGCCGTGTCCTATCGGGTTTGCAATGACGCCTCTCCATTTCTTCCGTAGATGTCGTAAGAGTCGACTAAGGAAGGCATGTTTTAGACAACAGGCTAGCAACCTAGACAGGTTCTACCTTTTAACTTAAAACCTAGTAAACGTGGCTAAAATCGTGAAAATAGTCATGATTTTTATCTGTGCAGCATTACGTGTGCTCTGCCTACCCCATTAGGGAATACAGGCATGATGTATATACATACATACATACATATTCTCACGCCTGTAGTCCCAAGAGGGGTAGAGGGGTAGGCAGAGCACGTGAATTCAAAAATCCAGTGCCACGTTTAGCAATTTCAGGGTAACCAGATGGTTAAACGTGATATTGCAGTGACAGGTTGCTAGCCCATCGCCCACAATACACTAACCCTTTCACAGAGTCGACTCTTACGACACCCACGGGAAGAAAGGGGGAGGTGCTATTCTAACCCGGCACCACACGGGAAGATGTATTGTATATTAATTGGTTTTTCTTTCTTTGTCAAAACCATGACTATTTCACGCTTCGCAGCCATTTCTAGCATAGGTTGAGGTACAAAAACCGACTGAAGAAGTAAAATAGTGACAGGTTGATAGCCTAAATCATACTTAATCCTCCTTAGTCGCTTCTTACGACTTCGGTACTACATTTTTGTCCACCCTGTAGAACAATGTCCCTTACGTCATTCTCAATATTCGCCATTCAAGTCTCCAGTAATAATATTGCGAACATTATTTTTACTGTAAATACACCAAATCGGCTTTTCTTCCGTGCTTACAAGCTTACTTGGTTCTAACTAATCACTATGAAAATTTCTACACAGCCTGCAAAATGTCCAGCGAAAAACCAGCCATAATTCAGTGACGGTAAAAACCATTATCAAAATATGCACGTTTCTTTGGAGTTACTGCATTTTGATAAAGACATTCAGAGTAATTGGATTGTGTGAGAGCCTCTCGGAACTCAAAGGTCTTAAGTGTCTGCGTACTTATACGTGACTTATGTCGTTTTGGTTTGGACAGAATTAGCCTTTAACACTTTTATCCTATTGGGTTTACGACTCATTGCAAGTCGTTTTAATACTCGCTTTATCTATACTTCTATACTAATATTATAAAGCTGAAGAGTTTGTTTGTTTGTTTGTTTGAACGCGCTAATCTCAGGAACTACTGGTTCGAATTGAAAAAATCTCTTTGTGTTGGATAGACCATTTATCGAGGAAGGCTTTAGGCTATAAAACATCACGCTGCGACTAATAGGAGCGAAGAAACATTGGAAAATGTAGGAAAAAACGGGGGAAATCAGTCACTATTCCACGCGGACGGAGTCGCGCGCACAGCTAGTTTTTTATATAATCAAAATCATGACTATACTTCACGTTCAGCAGCATCTTGCATTTCTTAGGATTCAAATTAAGAAGTTCAAGAATTTCACGTTGTTGTTTCTTTAGTTGCCTATTGAGACACCCGCGGAAGAAACGCAAAGGAGTTTTTCTAAATCCAACGTCACATCCACACCATGTTTTTGTTACGAGAAATATTTAAAATTTAAGGATCCTTGCCCGAAAATTACCAAATAGACCCTAAAATTGAGACTCCATTGACTGTGTGGTCCATCTGTCCGTCCATCCATTTGTCGTTCCGTTTAACCGCAATAACAAAACATCTGTTATTTTTAACAAGAAAGATAAACTTAAGTTAATTTAGAATTTTATGCATGTACAAACAAAATGACGTCTTGTGTAAAAAATGGCTACGTATCCTGGTGGCTACGTAGTCATGGTTTGGCTCTATATTTTTAACCGACTTCAAAAAAGAAGGAGGTTCTCAATTCGACCTATTTTTTTCCGGGTGCTGTCTACCCCGTTTGAGAATATAAATATGCGTTTATGTCATACAAGCCCAACATGACTGTATCTGTGTGGTTTTTCAGTATTTACTCTCATTAAAAACCGTCACATTTAATTTTGATAAGTTTTACTTTACTTTAGATTATTTTTGACTTAAAAGTTAAAAGGGAGCGTAGGTATAACAAGAAACAATTTTTTACATCGATACCTACTTAAAGAAATCAGACTCTTCAATAGCTAAATCTTTTAATAATACACTGTAATTTTATTTTACTTAGCACAAACACAAACCCTTTAATTAAGCTACCAAATTTAAGGAACAAGAAACTTTACAAAAACCTTTTTAAGAGAACACGGAAAATCAACGCTTCCTGAAGAATCTTTACAAAGATTAATTATTAGCTGGGATAATTATTTCGGGAAATTCCAGGAAATAATGTTCCTAAGGGAATCTCGTTTGTACTATGATTTATGACCATCCCGGGCTGCTATGATGGGAGGGTTAAAATTGGGAACAATTTCGGCAAAACACTTATTTATTTTGCTCTAACTATGTCACTTGAAATTAAGTGAGATGGATGTGCTTCTTCAGAACACGAAAAGGCAATGCAGACAAATTATTTAACCGTCAATATAAATGCATCGACATGATAAATAGACAGAAAATAGATACACTACAAATAATAATTAGAACCTAATCTAAGTACTTAGTACAAAATGATTTTCGCCCCTTTTTACGCTGAATTTAAATTACAGGAATAAAAAGGTATCATTTTCTATCACGAATTCTTACCGATTATGTTTGCAAGGAATGACGTAAACGTAGAGGAACATATCCTAGTAGATGATGTTAGTACGAAATGTAAAAATACTCACCGGAAAAAACACAGTACACCGATGCACCGTATGGGACAGGTTTCTTTTTTATTGCTATGAACATAATGGATCATCACTCTGCTTTAATGCCCAGTTTTTGTGACTATCCAACCCTCATCAAAGTATTTCTCCTCAGGCGTCAAGCAAAAATGTAACCAACAATCTTAAAAGACGGCGACAACTCACCCAAAGGCCATGAAAAGGTTGAAATGACACGGTCCAGCTGAAGCTAGCGCTATGGTCGCTCCTAGCGCCCCCACGCCACCATGGCCGACGAAGAGAAACTACCGATACCCCCCACATTTCTCGAGAAACTACTATTCTACACAACAGCATCCTTCGTTCTGCTCGCCACGTTCAGTTTGTTCGCATTCCTTTTCCTCGTGCCATTCGTCATAGAACCAGCGTTCACAACCATCTTTATGCAGTTCGATCCAGTTGGAGCGCTATGCGTGACCGCTCAGGTCAAGCACTTGGTCGGAGCCAGCAATTGCTCCTGGGCCTCGTGTAGAGAAGGCTGCACGAAAGACCTCTACGAATGCACCCAAATAAGAGTCAACTACAAACTAGGAGTCTATCCCAACGTGTCAGCAGCTGAACTGGAGAACCTAATCAGAGCTGAACGGGCTTTAAGAGACTACGAATACGAAAATTACGAGGCAGCAGGCGATAAAAACTATCCAGAAATGGTGGAAGAAGAGATACCTGACGCGATACCCACGGGACTGCAAGGGAATGACTCCGAGTGGTACTTCACCGGAGCTCGACTCTTCCCCAACGTCAAGGGCTGTGGTTACCCTCCAATATTAAATTGTACGATATTCCTCTCCAAGTATAGACCCTTAGGTAACAATTACACGTGCTATTACAGCCGTGTAGACCCAGGTTTAGTGATCACCGACCTGGACATGTGGCAGAATACGTTGAACCTAGTATACGCCATGGCCATTCCGATACCGTCTTTCATAATATCTGTGATTTACTTGACGTTTGCGTACTTCAAGATTTATAATACTGAAGAGGAGTCTGAACAGGCGCCGCTGCAGAATGATGCGGAGGGCATGGCTACGGGTGATGATGAGAAGCCAACAACTCCTGGAAGTGATACGTTTAGGGAAGACCTGGCCAGGGCTGTGTTCAAGATGCAGTTGGCCAATGAGAAGTCTAAGGAAGGCTTCGAGTCCAATAGTCCACCTATTTCTAATTCGGCTTCACTATCTGGGTAAGCATCTTCATTTGTTCACTCGTCACTTTATATTTTAAAGGAACAATCCTAATTTACTTAGTATCTTCTTATGACTGTTACTTGTTTTCGATCTATCTATGGTTTCACCTGTAAGTACACAAAAATTATACAATGTCCATTACGTCATTATTATAAATATCGTCGATTTCTCATCTTCCGAAATGCTGAATCGAAAATAGTTGAAATATTGGTATAAAAAGTATGATTTTGTTTTCGTGAAATATTGTTAAACAGTGCTCTAATAAAGTTGGAGCCTTTGTTGACACGACACTAAAAAAACTAGCGACTTCTCGAACATTGCTGATTATAAGACATCAATTCCAATAAAATTATAAGTCAACTACTAAGGGCCTCGGTTTGTTTCGTAGTAGAAATATAGTGTACAGACTCTTTGTGATTATCCTCATAAGCCAAAAAATCAGCAGAATTTTCAAATTATAAAAATTAGAAATCAATATTTGGATCTCAAGCTCAGAGCAAGTTATGAAATATTATTTAAGTACCGAATTTATTTTCTTTCAACAGCAAAAAGTCAAAGGTATATTATTAATTTCACTTTAATGTTGGAAGTTGTATTGAGAAATCCAATTAACCGATCTACGATAACGGGAACAAGTTCACAAGCGCGAAAATCTCCAGATAGCTTCCTTGACATTGTATGGAAACACATGGCAAGATTTACACACTAGAGTCCCTACGTGAGTGTCGTTTCATGGCCCAATAAATTTGGATGACCTTGACAGGTTTAAGGAAAGACTTTACCTGGGCAATACATTCGCTTCGTGCTCAGCGACATAATTTTCTAAATTTGTGTTTTTTAATGTTAGGGACGCGACCCCCCTGGTGGTAATGGAACCTCCACAAGGGATCGCGGGGGTTTGAAACTCAAATAAAACAAAAATGTGAATTTAACAGAGATGTTGCTCAAAGTTCACTTTGTAACCGTGATTACTGATTACACTTTACCTGAAGATAAGAGGATCGCAATTTTTTTTACCTTTAGGGGGTCGTATCACGAAAAAATAAAGAAAAACACTGCCCAAAAGTAATACAGCTTAATACATCGACGTATACGTACAGCGTTTAGTTTTCAAATTATCCATAGTTTAACTTATAATTATAACTAAATGACAGATTCTACCCATCCATTCAAAACATGGTAGCTCTCATTTGTTAAAATAAAAAAGGTATCTGTACTTAATTTCTTATGTGGATACGTCCTTTTAGGTATTATGTAAGGTCAGTGTGGGTAAGTCCGTCTACGAGGCAAGTCCGTCTACCTGCTATAACTCTTGAATTTGAATAGCTACGCACCTTACACTAATGTCGAAAAAGCAGTTTCACTTCCTAGTTCCAACGCTCTAAAAAAGGTGGCGCTGTGACATCGAGCGGCAGAGATATGCGCGTTACAAGTCATAACGCGTTTTGAACTCGTGATGCGAGTTGGAAGAGTGTTTTTTAAAAAATGAGTAAAAATGTATTTAATGGGATTTTTCAGTAAAAATGTAACTTAGTAAGTAAATCGAGAACTGCTTATTTTTATTCTATACTTCAATCGATAAAAACTGCTTTCGGTTCCTTAGAATTCAAGCATTAATTTTCTACCATCTTAATGTTGCAAGTTGGGAAGTCTGTCTACAGTACAACAAGGTAACTCCGTCATATGACGGACTTGCCCTGTGGCAGATGTTGCCAACAGTTTTATGTAGATGTAAGGTTTTAAAAAAGTTTTTAGACGGTTGCGTTGTTGGTTTTAAATAAAACTCCGAACTACAAAAATAAGTAACTCTATCTGCTTTCGAATAATTACTTATCTATTGTTTTTGAGCTCATTTTTGCTCAAAAAATATTGGTACCTATTTATCTCATTAACCCAAAAAAAGGTTTACTACCCCATCTCTGCGGTATGTGCCGGACTTGCCTTCAATTTAGAAAAATGGTGATAACTAGGGATCCAGACCTTATTTCGCAGCGATCAGAGTATTGTTTTCAATGGCTTGATTCACAGTATAATCCAAATTGCCTTTGAACTCAATATCAGCTAAATAGGGTGAGAAATCGCTACTAGACGGACTTGCCTTCTTCTGTAAGGCAAGACCATCTACACGCCAAGTTTTACAAAAATGACGATATTTCGCGTAAATATTATTAAAATTATATTTCAATAACAGTAATTTGTAAATTATTAAATTCTCTATCTATTGCAATTTCAAACACATACGTAACTTAATAAATTACCTAGTTAGAACAACCCAAAGTCATCTCTACAAAATATATGCCGGACTTACCCACACTGACCTTAGTTATTTTCGTCTTTACTTAAAATTGACAGTTATTATACTTCTCAAAAGACATACTCACAAACAGACATAGTATTGTACTCAAGTAGCACTTCAACAGGAATGAACTCATTTCGATTAATTTTACGTTTTTTCATTCATTTGAAGTAAGTACACACAAAAACGGACCGAGTAAAATTAATAATTATTATTGGTTACTTCTTTCTTTACCACTCATCTGAAAAACATCGAAACTGAGATTTGACAACAAATAATAATTAAAAAAGGTATATAATGTGTGATGACAGTGTGGTGAGTGGTGACGGATATTAAACTGTTTTTATTTCTATTTTCATTTTTGATAATATTTTTTGTGTTTACGAAATGGTCCTTTACGATTACGTTTTGTTTGTAATTTTTTGAAAATAGTAAACTACTTATTACCACTCACAGGACCAAGTCATCCTTCGTGAACGCCTAGTGTGATAAACGACGTAACAGCCGAGGTACGTTCGCAAAGGCTTCAGCTTTATTGCTTTACGCTTAAAGCCCATTTTCGCATTACACGCATTACTCGCAAATGACACTACATAAAGTTGCACAAGATTTAATAATAAATGCTTTGGGCTTGTATAAAAAAAATGCAAAACGTTTGAGTAATATTAAAATGATAAGCTTTTAATTTTTTTTTCAATAAAATCACAATATTTATTTAAAAAAATATATTAATGCCAACCAAAAATATATCACTATTATTGTTATTTCATTGCTGTTCAGTTGATGCAGAATATTATTAATTTTTAATTTTGCGAATATGAATAGACCTATAATTATAACTTTTGTCAACCACAATTTGGACGTACTAAACTTAATTTGATTTTTGTTATTGGTACATTTCCCATTTAGAAACAAAGCGTTTTTTTTTACTCAAGATCAAAATACGTAGTCCTCAAAAAGGACTTTTTTACTTTTTTATCGGAAGGGTCTATGAGTCTCTGTGTGAAAAACCAAATTATATTCGAATTGAAATAAAAAGAAATGGTAATGTTTTTATATATAATTTTGGGTTTTTCTGATGTGTGTTTCGGCGTGATTGGGAAGGAAATACACATTATTTATTGCTTAGATTTAACAAAGTTAAGAATACGGATGTGTAAAGTTTTTGTTCATTTAACAAGGATCTCCACAAAGTTTTTCCTGAATAAATTTTTAATTATATTTTTTAATCCTTGCTTGCCTTTTTAAAAGTTTCAATAATAGCACTTTTTTAACGTAGAAGCGTATTACTTTCTGAATTTGAACTGAATGTAAACAACAAAATGCTTGAAAATTATTTTAATCTTTATTATTTATTATTCTAAAACAATCATTTTTATTATTAAGCAAAAATCAATTTTGAAAAACTCTGGTGCGGATAGCGGACAAATTGAAACTGTGGCGATACCTCAGTTGCCGACTATAATTGACGATGCCTTCCATTTGCTACAAAATTTGGTTTCGATGACATCAAAATATTTTTCGGTGCTATATATAACCTCTTGGGGTTCAAAGTGATAATACTAGGACAAAATCAGTTTGCAGTGAAAGCCCAAGTATTTTAACAGAGACTTGGAGCAATGGCCCACTGTGATAGTACTAGAACAAAATATTTCCCGTCATCTACCGCGTTTGAATTACACGCTTCGTCGTGTATTACTTGACGTTTAGTCTCTGGATATATTTGGCATTGTGGCAGCACTGCTTTCAAGGAGCGGGGAAGTTTTACTTCGGTCTACTGTCATTAAACGTCGAGGCGATGGCGCGTAAAACGAAAGGTGGTTAGTTGAACCTATAGAAATCTATGAAATCTTTATGTTAAATTAACCAGATTTTGTTTCTTTTTAAAGGTAAAGGGCCGAATTTAGAGTGAACACAATTATTTTACCGTAATTTCATGAATAACAGTATGTTTTTTTAGTGACATTTATTTTGTACTAATTTTAGTACGCTAGGCATTTATAGAGTTTGTTATTTTATTTTTTTCTTATTTATTACTGACCTATTTTCTTATATTTTAAATATTTTTCGTAATTTTTCTTCTAGATCTAGGTTTGCACAGTTCTTATGTTACAGATTTAAAAGATAGTAAAGTATTTGAGATACTTCAACAATCTAATTTCTAATAAAACGAGTAAGATCATTTTGCATTTGCAAGATTTTTTGCAATATTTGAGATTTCACTAGACTATAGTGGTCCATTTAATGACTAAGGCCATGAAAAGAGACTGAACTAGTCCTAAATATTATTTTTCAGTCACTTTAAAGTAGATTGTTTTTGGTTCATTTTTTATTTTTTTAAGTTTTTAATTATAGACTCCATTATGATGACTAAAACCAGGTAATTAACATTCGGTAATGTCATTGACAGTAATATTTCATTGATTTTAGTTATCTCAAGGGTTTATATTTCCATTTTCTATGGCATTTCTAAGACTGGCTTTGTGCCTTTTAGTATACGTAGCGACCCAATGTGATAAATTAAGAACAAAATAACTTTTAGTTTTTTTGATCTCTCTGGCAAGCCTAAAACTATATTGAAGTACCCTTAAAATATAACACCTATATCCGTTGTGGTTACCAAGATATGAACAATTTTTGTTCTGGGCCTTCAGTGCTTCACTTATTTTGTCCTAGTAGTAAGACACTGGGTCTTTACCGGAAGTACCCTGTTTAAAGTTGGGTCGCAGGAGGATAAGTCTTGAATAATAAATAACTCCATATGGAAATACCACGAAAGAAAGTAAAGTAAAATGTATTGTTAGTTTCTTCACAGGCTATTATCAAGACACGAATTTTTTATTGCACGTTAAGACGAAAGAAAACTATGGAATCGATTTGACCAATAATACTTTACTCGCATCCATACTCAACTCATACACTTTCATTGAACATTATCAAAAGTTTGTTGAGTGATGATTACAAAAAACATTTTCACACCAGAAAAGTGTGACGCAAAAATATAATTTCATGAAAGTAAATTACAGGAATAAAAAAAGCGATAATTGAATTTTTTTGATAGGATTGTTACTTGGTATAAACGAAGGCTATTAAAAACTATTCATAATTCTGGCGAGAGTTTTAAATGAACAAAAATGAATGAATACAAGAAAAACCAGTTGTTTTACATTATCATATATTATCAGGGCAATTTTCCTTCAAATAAGTAATTAACTTCCGGGATGAATAATTGTTTATAGAAGTTAAGTTAGTTATTATAAGTAGGATAAGTACGAAAAAAAAAACTATTTTTTTGAAGTGCACTTTTAGCTTGTGAAAATTAGTGAGTATTTGAAGGACTTAAGTTTTAACGTTAACATTGACTCAATAGTTTTCTTTCATCTTTCCTTGCTATGAAAAACCCAGTCCTGGCTAATTTAAACAAAATGGTTTTTAATATACCAACTACATACACCCCTTTTTTCCTATAATTACTTAATAACCACTTTGACAGATATTTGAAGGATGACGTAAAGTTACATTACGTCACGTTGAGTTATTTTTGGTCTATTAAATGGTTTCTGATACGTCACGTTATAATTGAGTAATGTTCTATTGTTTGGTTGTCAACACTTAGCTAGTTTTCTATTTTACGTATATATTATCTGTTTCTTTTAATTTCAGCTTTAGATCCCATAAATTATGTATGAGGTACCTATTATATTTGTTTAATGTGACATCACCATCAGGTGTCGTTGTCTCCTTGACATTTACAAAATTCTATATTGATTGACACATAGTAATGGGTTCATATTTCAGCATGTAGTCATGCAAGGTCTTTGAATTTTTTTGATACGTTTTACGTCATCTTTGACAGTAAAAGTGAAGCTGTAAAAAAATCACACTGATCACTCACGTCTTTTGATTAAATATTAGTGATTTAGCAACATTACGTGAAACCGATTTTCAGAAACTTGCATTGTTTTTAACTGGCGAATAATGTATGTTACATAAATGATTTTCTTGGTCCCTATGGAAACGCAGGTTTTCTATCACATCCAAAATCAATGGACACACCCTTAAATTGAAATTTGTTCTCCTTTTCAGATGACAGGATTCCTGAAGAGCTGGTGTTGGCTACAAAGTGTACCACGAAATGACGTGAACGCATATATCGCGGTGTGACAAAATTCGACAAAATGTGCTCGAAGACTTGTCTGTCCAAGCAAACCCACGAAAGGGATGGCGCGGTCTGGAAGAAAAGGACGATAGAAATTTTTTATAAAGCGTTGTGAAAATTGCAAATTTTGTGGTAGCATTTTCTTCAGGAGTTTTTTTTCGTAGGTTTCGTAGGCGGTTCGTGACGTAATTTAGGCGTTTGCCATCGATTGAATTATTTAGTTCCGTGATCCATTTTGGTACGTTCGATCCATTAAATAAATTATACATAGCGTTTCTTGTGAGGAGTGTATGTTTCGAATACTAATTTTGAATTTGAATTGTGAAACGAGCGACGTTTAGGACATTGTTTGTGTAACGTCGTGAAATGACGTGAAAAACGCTTCAACTGTTTTTTAAGTGTATTTTTCAATTATGAAAGCTAATTTATATTCTCAAATAAAATTACAGGCGTTGCTCAAACTATGCGTGGAGTCCTAGAAGAAAATGTTACCGTGGAAAACGAATTATATTAGAAATAAAAGATTTTATCTCCTATATAATTACATATACATTAATAAGATTTTATGCTCGTATGCTACTGGTGTCAAATGCACGCGTGCTGATATATATAATGTTGAGATACATATAAAAAAATATAACGTGAGAATTATAAGGAATCGCAAGCTGTTTACAATAATAGTGATAATTTATCGATTGTTAATTTTGAGAGCCATAGGTCATAATTTGATTAAAAATAAAGTTTATTGGAAATATAACTACATCGATTAAAAAAGAAAATTATTTAAAGGTATAGTCATGATTCACAGTACAAGTCATGGTATCATGTTTTAGTTTTAAGAGTAGTTTGTTTAAAACCAGGTTTAGTTTAAGTGGTAACCCTTTTTTAATAAAGAAACACAACGTATAAAAATATATATAAATGCTAAAACTGCCCAAATATAAATAATGTGTAAAGACCGTTTTGTAATAACTTGTAATAATGGTGGTCAGTATCAAATATTTTAAGATACACAACTGTAATATAGAAGAACTTTTGGCAGTAATGACATTGATTTTACCGATGATACTAAATGTTAATCGATACTGATGATTAGTAATACTTTGTATTAATAGTAGACAAAAAGCGGGTAAAATTTAAATACACTTAATAGAACAGTAACCTAATATTCCGATAAAATAAGGCATTTTATGGATACCCCAAACATTGTACATTCATCGCCATTTTCGGATTTTTTAAGCTTATAAGTATTTTGTCGTAAGTATCATTTGAGTCAGATGAGTCAAAATTGTCGCTTACGCCCTATATTTATCTACACCTTTTATATAATCAAAGTTCTTACATTTTGTCGTATGATATTTGACGACAAAAGTAATTGCCATTCAAATCACAGATTGATTTGAAAACTTATCGAATGGGGTAATCATTAAAATGACCTTGAAAAGAAACCGAACCTAAGTAACGTCAAACGTCCAAAAACGTCATTACCTTTTAGCTAAAAATTACCTTTCTCTTTTTACTGGGTATAAGCCTTTTACTTACTAATAATCAGATACGCCTTTATTCTATTATTGGCTTATTTGATACTGGACAAGCCTTTACAGGCGAGGTTTCTATGAAACGTCATAATTATGAATTTATTATTCCACAAACAACCAAGCCAATATACAAAAAACACAACTGTTCAACACACAGCACTTAAAAAGGGCAACAAATAAAGGCATTAACAACCATTAAAACAATCGATGGCGCAGTTTTTTTGAGAATCTGGTACACCTGCCGTATTCATTTGTTATGATATATCGTGGATACAAAGCTTATAGCAATCGACGTATAAAACTATGCTTTCAGTCGCATATTTAATTGAATAGGCCGCCTGCAATGGTTTGTATCGATTCAGCTGTCCCACCGTTCTCCTTTTAAAAATTCATCAGAAGCGTTTCGAAGCGTATTAACGTTGTACTCGATTAGCCCACGATTGTCAATTTGGGTTAGTTTTAATGGTTTTAAATCGATATTCGGCGTTTAAATTCCTAATGGAATAAGTTACGCGGTTATGCGTCACAATACATGGAGAAAACCCTGTGCTGTCATTTAATACGTACTTCTATTGATAGTGGAATTTTAATTACTTATTTTGGTAGTGCCACTTTTATTCTCGCTTGGTTTTTAGTCGTAGTTTTAAAGTTTATTTTTGAAAGACTAGAGTAAAAAATTCAATTTCGGGTGTATTCGATGTAACTGTTGACTGCTTGAATTATTGAATTACTTTTTAAAAATTTAATTAATAAAGGCTTGTGAATAACGCGTTCAGTCGTGCTAGAGAGCTATATTGATGAAAAACTGAATTGTGCATACAGTTCGAAGTATCTTTTTTTTATTGGGACCATGGTTTACTGTGAATGGTTCCGATTTCTGTAAATAAAGAAATTTATTGTGAAAGAGACGCATAAACGCTACCCATTATAATTGTTGAAAACAAAATTTGTATTACAGTAATATTTAATTTAACTGTTGATATTATGAAATTGAATAATTTAGCGAAAGAATGAAGAGATAAAACCACTTAGGATGGCTAAGAAATAGATCATGCTAAACCCTACGCACATGTATAGATAGAAATAAAGATTTAAGAGTTAAATAATGATATAATAAAGCGACGCTTGTCATATTTTATATGTTCTGATACTGCCAAAGGTCTTTGAACTTTCGACGCTCGTGATACTACGATTTTCTCATAAATACACACACAAATGGGGTAGGCAGAGCATACGAAATGTTACGTCAAAACCGTAAATATATCACCACAATTTTTGCTGTAGTAAAACCTATCGATCAAGATACTTGTTACTTCCCATGCGATCAAGAGCTGTCAGTAGTTAATGATGGATCTGAGGATTTCTCCGCTAAGTATACCATGTACTATCTAACTTATATTTTTGTCTCAGTTTTAGCATTAAATGTATTTGGAACGCTACGAATATCGCCAATTATGTATTCTAATATTTCTAATATAATATTTCTAATTTAATATATTTAAACGATTTTACGTTTCGTTCCGTTGTTCATTGAAAATCTGTAATTGGTCCATTTAAAAAAAAATACCCCGTGTGGTGCCGGGTTAGAACAGCACCTCCCCCTTTCTTCCCGTGGGTGTCGTAAGAGTCGACTCTGGGAAAGGGTTAGTGTATTGTGGGCGATGGGCTAGCAACCTGTCACTGCAATATCACGTTTAACCATCTGGTTACCCAGAATTTGCTAAACGTGGCACTGGATCTTTGAATTCATGTGCTCTGCCTACCCCTCATGGGAATACAGGCGTGAGAATATGTATGTATGTATGTATGTGTAAAAAAAAATATACAGTCGTCAACATAGATTTCGACGCGGTCAAAGTCCCAAAATATGTATACTAGCTCTAATTGTCTCAACTTTAAGGTTGTGACATATTTCTGTCACTTTGAACGTGTCAATATCTGTATACTTAGAATAAAAATGATTATACTCAAAAACGATCACGAAGACACGGATAGAAGAAATAATAATATGTAAATGTACACCTTTTCATAAAATACAATGATCCAGAAATATCCTCATTAGACAGATTTACGACGGCAATGTCGTATTCCAGATACATACTTATACAATCAGAAAGTTTCAAGATACCCAGATTATAAAATAAAATCGTGCTTAAAAAAGGCAAAGATCTTTGGCAGGTGCAACATTAATTTATCAAAACGTTACTTTTAAACCTAGCTTTAATAGTAAGTGAGAAGCAATTCGTCAATATCACATTGTAATTTAACGTCAAATTATTTTTAGTGACTAATTGTTTGACCCTGCAAACGTCTGACATTTTGGTTGTGTGTATAGAAAATTAGTCGGTTTAGTATTTAATAAATTAAACGAGTGTTGCTACCTGTTCACTACGCTTGATCTAACACCTTATATTAAAAGCCCAAACTAGTCAAAGGAAAATTCTAGGATAATAAAACGCAATAATTATATTTGTCATTGTATTTTTCGTGTGGTGTGTCATCCTGCAGCTGTTTATTGTATTTCAATCTCTTTACTAATTATTTTTTCAGAAAAAATATAATTTATAGTCTTTTTCGTACATTACAGCAACAATACATTTTTTAGTTTAACTTGCATTAGCATTAATTTTCCTCTGGGATCTACCGCAACGGTTACACCTTGTAGATGAGTATCCCCGGTAGGGTCGATTCGACCTTAGGAGAATAAAATTAAGTCTTAGAATAAAGTCACTCTTACCCCCGCTTCTGTTGTATGAAAAATTGCTTTACTCGCGAGTAAGTAGTCATTTACTAATCAAGGTTGGATTTTATTCTCGTGAGGTCGAATCGACCCGCTTTGTAATGAGTTTTTTTGTGAACTTTGAATAATAAGTAAGGAGCTTGAAATGCATTGCCTGATTAGGACTATTTTTTAATTACCATCATTTTTATTGTGAATATAGTTGTTGTCGGATTTTTCGAGCGTATCTTCGGACAAACTTCACCATCAATTATATAACAAATATATAAAAAATATGTAAATAGTTCTAATCAGGTGCTTATGTACTGAGTGCAACGTCGCCTATAAATAAGTGCCTAGCACTGGCCAGCACTTCATTACGTGCATTGCATTGTTTCGTGTTTTCGACTACCTAGAATCTAATATTTGTGGCCTCTGTATGTATTTTTAGCGTTAACAGGTCTTTTGGATGTCTTGGAGTTACAAGAGAGGCAGGTTGTGTTACATGTTTTGGGGCGTTTTAGCACTGTAAAACGGGGTGAGAAGGGACGAGACTGACATTTAATAGTTAATGTATTTTTGTTACAAACGGGGTAAGGAGAGTACCTACTTGAAGCGTTGCAGCTAATCTTAGCACAATTTTCATAGAAGTTTAGTTGGGTAAATAGTTTAATCGATACTTGCATTATAAATTACTATAACTCCGGTCTGTAACCTGAATACATTATTTTATGTAGCCAAATACCACCTTAACCTTTCGACATTCCTACCCACCCCATTTTATGTACTGTTGAACACGCAAAAATGTACGAGTCTTGAAACATGTAACATGAAATAGTTCCTACAGTCCGTTGTTTATCGGAAAAAAAAATCTGTCAACAGTTTCGTCTACTAGGGATACTAAAACCACAAACGTTATTTCTAGTGAGTCGATTGAATTGTGATTGGCAATTAGTTAAAACGCTTTTTTCTTATAGACAACGGGTTCTGTATTTGTAAACTTACTGTCTAAAGTGCTTATTCGCGATCGGTACTAGTTTAAAAGTCAAAATGGAACGTCATTTTGTCATTATGTCATTTTGAAGGTAAGACTTGTGATGTTACTCTCTAACGTAACTAACACCCTAGCGCCGCCTATTGTCTAGTAGTAGAACTTCTACAAATGTCACCTCCATCATCAATTGTCAGAATGGGATCCTAGATGGCGCTAACGAAGTTTCGACGTTCAGTTGCATAAATACAACTTCTAACTCTCTTTGGACTTCGGTGTCCAGGCAGAACATCTGCCTGGGGAGTGATCTCTCTAGAGAGATTTATTCACATGGCCGACCGCTTAACTTACGTATCGCCTACGCTCGTCGTGTTTTGTTTGTTACATTAGAAAATAACACCACAGCTTTGACCTGTAAAAATGAAAGCGATACCGATCGCGATTGGGTTCAAAAATCTCTTGATTCGAAATATTTTTGAAAATTTAAGTGTCTTTAATTTCGTTAGATAGAAAATCAATAATATAAAAATTATTAATAAAGCGTACACTTAATGTAAATTCGTCTCTATGGGAATAAATAAATATAAATAAAGATTATTCACGTTGCGTTTCTCAGAATTGTTTTGACAAACGACTGAAGCGACTTGAGCTTTTTGGCTTGCGAAATGAGAAAATTATAGCACTTTATGTAAATACCTAATAATAACTGTCCTCTACACATTGATACAGGTTGATGTTAAAAGGGCATAGGTAAAGCCGCTGTTACATTGAGCCGTTCGCGGCATGCTGTATACGGTGATCGGGATAGTGTAAAGGACACGGTATACGGCCATATGCGTCCAACGACAGCTGTCACGGTTGACTAGTAGACTTAGCTTAGCAAGACGCGCGTCAGATAGTCTACCTCTCACTTTCTGACGTCTCTAGTTAGACAGTGACAGGTATAGTGTATCTCACGCGCATCTCGCTTTGCTGGTCGGCGGCCAGCCTAGTGTTAAGCCGGGTACTCACTAGCCGTAACCGTAACACGTGTGATAAAGTAACGAGGTTCTAGTGTGTACGCGTTACAGTTACGGGTTCGGAAATGAGTTCGTTGTAAACATCGGCTCGCTGCAAGCCGCTCGCGAACCGCTCGCAGTAGGTTTGCAAACCACGTACACACTATACTCTGTTTATTTTGGGTTGATACTTTTAACTGTCAAATCCTTACACATTTTTGAGTAAACCTAAGATATCGGCGCAAATTATGATGATGTTTCATTTAAGAACATAACAAACAATATTAAGTGTACTTGCATAAATGATTTCTAGTTTTACTAATGAATTCCAGAGATAATTTCAAATTGTGTCCGTTGAAATTCTCAACCCAAAAAAAACGGAGTAAATGTTTTTTGGTTACAGTACATGCAACGGTTACAGTTACAACTCGCTAGTGAGTACCCGGCTTTAAAGCGCTGTTCGGTGATGATATAGTTTGGAATATGTGCAGCGACCGCATTATGTGAACAAATCAATGTAATCGCCACTTTAAAAATAAAACCACAGTTGGCAAAAGTAAAGCTTACTGATTCCGCGTCAGTAGCTGTGAGGAGACCTTCTGGAGGTGTAGATGCCTGTTGGCTCTTATCTGATATCAATAAAAGTCCAAATTGACTTCAATACCTTTTGTCGCCGATTGAGGATTTAATAACATAGATGTATATGTAAATAGATGACGCTTATGCCTTTTTTTCTAACTTGGCATGCTAGCCTCTTTTCCCTTTGCATATAAGAAAAAGTCTCGATAGTTTATTGTTACTTAAGTTCTTTGAAAAGCTTGCAGCGCCACTGGTGGCTCGAATTGGTAACTTGGCTGAGTTGTTTGTTATTATTCTAAAAAAATCTTAGCATATTACAGTCTTCTTTTTCGTATTTTTTGTTTTATTGCTAAGAATTACGAACACAAAGAGATAAATAAAAGTCTCATGTTTGTCATACAAACCCTACGTTTCCAGTTACGTGACGTTCTTGTAGAGTGTATGAACAAGATCGCGAAACAAAAATTTTCATACAAGACAATTTTTTACTTTTACTGGGCCATGGGGGGTTCATGTGGGGATTGCAATGGGGTCGTGAAGTGAAGGGGTCGCATCGCAAGCGGTCTCAAAGATAAGTAAAAAAAAAAGTAGCTTACTGATCAAATAGTTTAGCATTGGCGTCATCTAATTAGATGTACATCTATAAAGAGCTTTAGGCGTAGATATGGCCCCAGTATTATCTAAAAATGTCCACTTAGCTATAATTTGAGGATTTAATCGTTGCTGACAGTCTAGATCTGTAAAGGGCTAGGATTAAAGAACTATTAGTGTCACTTTTGTTGACTCACACGCGTGTGTTTTATGTATAAAAAAAGTAAAATATCAAAATAGACAAGGGAATAATTTACTTACAGCCAAAACAGCGCTTGGATTTACTGATGCATCTTCCCGTCTGTTTGTACGAGATGTCACTATAAAGCCACGTTTTGACATTCGCTCTAAACGAATGTTCGCTCAGAACACCCAGTGAAGACGCCGCTTTAGACATACTGTATTGTAACCCTTTATTATCTTATTTGAGAAGAAAAAAATGTATTTTATTTCTAATTGGCCAGCAATAACATGGGTTTTCAATGACAATTTTACAAAGAGTGCTTCTTACTTCGCTAATGCTACACAACACAACATAATGCATTAGTTCAATTGTTTAAATTAGTTTGATAAAATTTAGGATATTCATAAATGGGAATGAAATGCCGACTGCAAAATGGACACCTCAGATTTAATAAAACTAATTAAAATAATTGAGCAAGCTTTAGCTGAGTAAGATAACACTTTTTACCTATCACCATTTTGATTTCACCCTGTATATCGTACACCTGACTGCCCTAACTAACTGTTTACGTCAGTATCCATAGTCCACTCAAGTACCTAAGTATTTCTCCTAGTAACTTCATGAGTTGTTTCGTGGAGGTATAGAACAAAACCACCATAAGACATACTTCTTTATATCGAAAGAAACTCGACATGTTTCCGGTCAATTTTGGGCCAGTATTGGGAGCAACGCGCCACAGCGCCACTGCTCTTTCCGCGACTGCTTGACGCAATTACAAGTTGCCAACCGGCGACATTTACTCCCAATGATGGTTCATGAATTGACTCGAAACACGTTGAGCTAATCTCGATATGTTTTACTTCACTAGGAAGCATATTTTTTTTATATAAAATCCACGCGTGTGTGATTTACTGACAAAGTGACACATCTTGCTAAAATTGCGTATTTTTATTACTAGATACCCATCGTATGCGTTTTCATTCATTTGGAACTGTTGCCTTACGAACGTTTTGTACATAAAATAAATAAAAGAGTTAGTAGGAAATAAAACACACTTATTGGCTTCGATTTGGCTGTTTCATTTTCCCCTTTCAAACTCCTGTTATTCCTTACTTTAACCCAATGTCCGACTACATACAAACAGTCACGAAGAGGGATTGTTGAGCCACTTGCCACTGTTCGCAATTTAGACGTGTAATCAATGACCGATGTGACCGACTAGATGTCAGCTATTGGATTAGTATTACACGACTAAGTTACAAACATAGGTAAGTGGCTTAACAATCCCGGTTCGCGATGGTATGTGGGCTCCTGCTGTCTATGTGATCCTGGTACCACCACAGTCTTTAACAGCGACTCCGGAGACAAATATATACAGTCACGAACAGGGATTGTTGAGCCACTTTGCCACTGTTTGCAATTTAGACGTGTAATCAATGACCAATGTGACCGACTAGATGTTAGCTATTGGATTAGTATTACACGACCAAGTTACAGACATATATATCGGTTTAGGTAGTTAAAACAATGTAAACAATCTTGACGTGTCTTTTTATTTAAAAGTACACTTTGTAAATCGAAATCTTTACATTTTACAATTTAGGTATGAAAAAATAATTTACTCTCATAATTGAATTGTATAGTGTAACGATTTTAATTTTTAGACTCTGTGTATTTCAACAAAAAGACATGTCCAGATTGTTTTAACAACCTAAACCGATAAAGTATAGGTAAGTGGCTCAACAATCCCGGTTCGAGATGGTACAGTGGTCGGCTGGTCGGCAATAAACTTCAGTGGTGGGAGTTCATGCATCGTTTTTCCAAATGGGACATACAGAGCATACGAAACGCTACGCAATCAAAATCTTCACTATTCTACGCTTCATAGCCACTTTTAGTGTAACCACATTAGGTACCAAGTCCAAGTTAAATAAAAGAGATGTAATGGTAATAATTTTGGTCGCCTCTTGCGACATCCACGGAAGGTTTGGTGGGGTGTACCTCGCGATCCCTAACATCGTTTGTCCTAAAATCACTTGCCCGAACCGTTTTGTTCTAATGGGCATTTCCCCTAACGATCAATTGTCATAACAGTATTTTCCATAATGTAATTATTGCCCTAAAACTCATTTGCCCGAATAATTTTTACCATAATTATTAATATCCCTAATGTTATTAAGTATGTATATTCCTCAAAATCCCTAATAACGTTTAACCTCATGTCATTTATCCTAAACGCTGTTGTCCTAATAATCAAATGGGCATTAGCCCTACCGAACAATAGCCAATTTGGTATTTTTTCTCAGTTTTAAGAGCTGAGCTCTTCGTATCGTACCTAATTGTATGAGGTATAAGGCAGAGCCCAGTTAGGTACGACGACGAGCGAAGCGAGGAGGAGTGTTAGGTTGAACTGTGACCCAGCATCGCGCGAGCCGAGCGAGCGAAGCGAGCGTGCCGCGGCAGCGGCCGGCGAAGCGCCAGAACCGAACTGCTATCAGATACGAAAAATAGGAAAAAAAACTACCTCAATTGCTGGCTATACAAAGTTAGGAATAATAATCATTAGGTTTAAAGACCATTAGGCTTACTGACTATTATGGCACACGACGTTAGGATCAATAATCAATATGGCAAGTGACGTTAGGAAATAAAACATTATAGGAAAAAAAAATCATCCATTCGATGTTAGGACAGCAAAAGATAGGTCATATGAGCGTTATGACAAATGATCATTATGGCAAAAAAACGTTAGGGGATAAAAAATTAGGTTAAATAAAATTAGGGATCCAGATATAGATCCGGTTTGGTGAGATGTCATTCTAAACACAACGTTTACGCGACAAGCTAAACCTGAAGTTGTGATAAAGGTGGCTAAGAAGCGAATGAAATTTACTTTCCTAGTCCTTTTCACATCAACAACATCATTATGATACAACACTTTGAGAAAGTTCAAGAAAAAACATATAATGGGTGACGTTTCCTAGAACACGAGAAATAAAACATTAACGATTGTACATAATATTTTATTGTCAATTAGGATTTTATGATACTAGTATCAGTTTTACTAGTTTGTCAGTATATTATTAGGCATGATCCTATGAAATAGTTGGTACAACATACTGAAAATAATTATTATTCATGATTTTAACACATTCAATTTATTAAAACATAAAGGATACCTACCTACAGTTGGCGAATTTTTTTCAATTGAAGTCGAAATCACTAATGAATGAAATGTACAGCGGGATGCAAAATTGCATGGACAAGTCCAAATGAAAGTCGTTTGAAGCTGTTTACGCCGTGCGATAGTGATGGTTATCGAAACACGGCTTCTGACGCCAAACGATTGCCGCCTCTAAGATATCCATGCAATTTTGCATCCTAGTGTACAGAAAACAATACATGATTATGATCGGTTGTCAGTGCACTACAAATTGTAGTGATTTCGACTGTACAGTCACCAGCATTAACTGCCACGATGGAGCGTGCAAAAATATCTGACACGTCCTACTGCCCCTAGTAATAGAGTCGTATCAGATGTTTTTGCAGACTTATTGTATCATTGATAGAAGAGTCAATGCAGGAAATATAGTCAATGGAGTGCTGCCCACCTTCGTGAGCAGTCAGAAGGTGTCAAAAAAGGCGCGTCTGGCTGTCCAGATGGGTGCTCGTTCCAACCCTAATGTACTGTAGCGAAAGTTGGGTATGGCAAGCGTAGCATAAAAGTAGAATAAATGCAGTAGAAATGAGAGCGTTAAGAAGTATGGAAGGTGTATCATTGAAAGACAGAATTAGAAATAGTGTGATAAGGGAACAAGCTGGTGTGAAAGTAGATTTAGTGACTAGGATTGAAAAAGTATGCTTAGCTGGTTTGGTCATATAGAGAGGATGGACGAGAGAAGATTTACAAAAGAAATTTATATGGGGAATGTGGATAGGGGCAGTGGGAGTGGAAGACCTAGACGGACGTTCCGTGACCAAACCGTGGACGTTTTAGAAACAGGTCAAGTCAAGAGTACCCGAAAGTCCCGAAATCGACGAGCATGTATGAAGAGATTAATGAATGTGGATGAAGCTAAAGAGGTACCTATGTCAAGATCGTAGCGAATGGAACAAAGTAGTCTCTGCCTACCCCTGTGGGAAAGAGTATGTATGTATTGTGTCAGATATTGATGCTGGTGACTGTACCAGTGTACCAAAGTCAAGCTAGATTTTTCTGATGTATAATAAAGATACGTACAGCACCATCTCTCGTTACTTGTAGTAACTTGGTAAGTGAGCGAGCGATTCGGAGGGTAACTCACAGATGGTGTATCTGAGACCTACCTCCAAAAATAAATTGAAATAATGCATCCAATGTTCATTTGTATTTTACTTTTTATTAAATTTGATCCTTCGTGACTAAGCCAGCAGGTCCCTGTCCTATGACAGGAGATAGTCCTGCCACTGCCACCGCTTTTAATGGCCTGAAAATAAAAAAAACACACTTCAATTCACGTGTCAAGAAACTACAATATAAGATACCGTTTTTTGACTTAATTTTGTCGTAGGTACTGGTCTTACTGAATACCTAGCTTAGAATTTAACATAGTTAAGACCTGAATGTTATTGATCTATTGTTAGTTTTGCGTTACGTTTAACTATTCCTTCGAGTGACCATGGTATGAGTAAAGTGAAATATGAAACGAGAGTTACGCGCGCCATCTAGTATCAAACTAAGCAACTACCGCTATTCCCTGTTCGCTAGCGTAGCATGATTATGTGATATTCATTCATAAAGCCAAGTAGCAGCGACGCGGATCAGAATAAACCTGGTGTTAGTTACAGAAATCAAAAATGAAACAAATACAAGTTAGTAAATTAGCAATGTTACTTTTTACACAAAAACCGTGGCGCTGCAGTTATTTTCTACCTGAAGTATTTGTTTTAGCGTCATCTAACGAATTAAGTACGAACTAATATGTCGTGCGCTCTCCTCGCGCGTTTGATTGAAAAGGTTCAGCTACCCACCGTTAGGTGGCACCGCGGTAGCTTTTTATTCCGCTCATTGCTACTAAACCCGCCCCCTGCTTACTACGTCTGCTTAGTAGTTCCCTAAAAGTATCGTAGATGGCGTTGTAATAAATAACAGAGTTGCATAGAAGTTAGAACCCTCGCAACTGATACTTTTACATTATTTAAACTAAATCATGTCAAATATTTTCATAGTAAATCACTTACTTGAATCCCAATTCTTCGGCTGGAACACCCAGCTTGGCTAGTTTGGCTTCGTAAGTAGCCAACAGGTCGTCATGGGCCTTCCTGAGGCGTGCCGCTTCGTACCTCAAGTCTTCCACTTGTGTGTCCTTTAGTTTCAGAAGTTCCTGAAAATGGAGATTCAGGTTTCAAGATTCATTTTTTTCATTGCAACATTGGAAATGTTTAAGTGCGAAAAATTGTCTCTATTGTATTGAAAAGGGCGCAGGTCATTTCGAGCGCCTACTAACATTAATAAAAGAATTATGTTATGACTAGCTTTCCGCCCGCGGCTCCGCCCGCGTGGCACTCGGTTATATTGCGGTATAAAGCACAACTAAGAAAACTTCTCGTTTCAAACGACACACAGCGCCATCGATCTATCATCTATCGATCGGTTATAGATTGATATCGATCTACCATCGATCGATATCGATCTATCAAGCAAACTATATTTTTGTTTTCCCTCGGGAACATCGATTTTTTCCGGGATAAAAAGTAGCCTATGTCACTCTCCGTGCCCTAAACTATCTCTACCTAAAAAATCACGTCAATCCATCGCTCCATTTAGCCGTGAAAGACGGACAAACAAACAAACAAACAAACAAACACACTTTCACATTCATATATTGGTACGGATACATACATTATGTAAATACAATCACACCTATGTTCCCCAAGGTAGTTAGAGCACACGAAACGTAATATAGACAAAAATATTGATAATGACTATTTTACGCTTCGCAGCCAATTGTAGCATAATATTATTATTAGGTTTGGAAACTGATGGAAGACGTGGTATAATAATGACATGTCGCTATAGTTTCAGCTACTCCTGTTATATTGAAAAAATACTCGTAATATATGTATACAGTTTTGGTGTGCTGACATGGTTTTGTCTATGTACCTTTTGGTGTGCTCTGCCTATCCTATCTGGTAAAACAAGCGTAGTTATGTATGTACGTAACACACGTACGTTGGAAACAAATGGAAGAGGTAATATCATAGTGACAGGTTGCTAGCCTGTCGCCTACACTTTAGGCTTTAGGTCCTAAAGCATCTGCTTTTGACAGGTTTGCAGTGCACGATTGGAAGGAGCCGCCGTGGCTCTTAGACGGGCTACGGATTAGTGCGAAACGTGTCGAGCTAAATTCGATTTAAAACGTGAGTCATCCGTATTTTTCTAGATCATCCGATGATAAGCCATGCCCATTTCGTGTTACGTGGTCACTTTCAGCATAATTGGGTTTCATAAACACATGAAAGAGGTTTAATGGTGACAGGTTGCTAGCTTGTCGCCTAAAACATCCCTAAACCTATTTCCTTAGTCGCCTCTTACGACATCCACGGAAGAAATGGAGAGGTGTTATTCTTAATCCGGCACCGATTTTATCGCCTCTTAAGACATCCACGGAAGATATGGAAACGTGTTATTCTAATTCCAACACCATACGGGGTGGTGTGAACTATCTGATGACATTTGATTCCTGATGAACACCATACTCACATGCACCTCCAAAGGCCCCTTATCCCGTCCCTCCATGTTCTTCAGCTTCGCTTCCAAGAGTGCTGTCTTCATGGACGCCTTCTGCTGCACCTCCAGCACCGCCCTCGAGAACCGGCACTTCAGCTCGTCCCGCTCCACCTGGATCCTGTCGAACCTCACTTGGAGGACCTCGTACTCCCACTTGAGGACCTCGAACTGTTTCTCGAGAGATGATAGCTGTTTTGTCTTGGCCTGTAATAGGTTCATTGGTACAGGTAGGGAATGCAATCCCGCAATAGAATTTTAATCCCGGTATTTGCGGGATTGAGAGGTTTTAGTCCCGCGGGATCCCGGTATTTGCGGGATCCCGCATGTTTCTGAAAGTTTTTGAAAAAAAGACAGAAATCCTGTCTCATACACTCACATGTATGTACTTAGTAAACGGCCAGGATAGCCCATTTGTCACAGAACTTGACAGTGAAGCTTAAAGTCCCTGGTTTGATTCCTGGTCGGGATAGATGTTTGTATGACAAAAATAATACGAATGTTTCCTCCCGAGTCTGATGTTTACTTACAACGTGTTACAAAATACCTACTGGGTAAAAATGCAAATCATTAAAGCGAAAAATATTGTAAACCCTAGTAAGCTGTCACTCAATAGAACTGAAGTTATTTAACGGAGAATTATTTAACAGAGTGTATTCTTTGACGGATTTTATAATTTTCATTTAAAAAAGGTTTGAAACTCAATAATGAGGAACTAATGGCTTTTTTTGTCAAATATTGTAAATTGACTCCTTATAATGGGTCATTTAACCCCCTTTCAGCTTTACTCGTATTTTTGTAACTCGTTGTATACAGGTAAGTTTATCCGTTGTCTAGTACCCATAGCACAGGTATTCTTTTGGTTAATTTGGAATTGGGGTGATTGGGATAAATTGTTAATATTTTGTATGAAAAGTATTATTATTCTAAAATGCATCTTAATCTAAAAATGATTAAAAAAAACATTAAATTTGTGTATCCAGAAGAAATGTAAAAAAAAATACCAAAAAGAGACTATAGGATATTTATGAATAGACGTTATTTTGAAAGTACATAACTGCGCAAAACATTTATTTATTTATTGATTAAAAATATATTCTTATGGTATTACAGTTTGGACTAATGCGCCATGAGAACTACTATCCAACTTAATCTAAACTTATGCTAGCATTATACAGATTACATAGGGACTTAGGGACCTAGTGTCCCTTTCCTTGCATCCATCAACTCGCAAAAACCCAGACATTCAGAACATACAGCTGTCCATCGCCACGCAAACAAGTCGCACTCTGGGGCTGACGCAAGAAGAGCATTAAGCCATTAATTCCTCA
Source organism: Adoxophyes honmai (assembly GCA_005406045.1). Classification (NCBI taxonomy): domain Eukaryota; kingdom Metazoa; phylum Arthropoda; class Insecta; order Lepidoptera; family Tortricidae; genus Adoxophyes; species Adoxophyes honmai. The sequence continues at coordinate 419,898 of BHDV01064005.1, forward strand.
TTATTGAATTTGCATTCCTTTTTCAATTAAAATTATAAAATCCGTCGAAGAATACACTCCGTTAAATAATCTATGATAACTTCAGTTCTATTAAGTGACACATAGCATGTTAAGAGCGTGCAAACAAAATTCGGTGATTTTGATGTTTTTCAAATGCTTTAGAAAGCTTTAAATCCTTAAGTTTTTAAAGAAAAACTACTGTAACATATAAATAAACTCTTTTTCTAGGGATTAACGGAAAAAAATATTTTATTAGCAACACAGATTTCTTTTACTTAGCCAATTTGTTGAAGGGTTTTTATAAAAATACGCGTCAGAGCTGTCTTTCACTTGAAAATTTTCCATTAAAATTTACCATAAACGATATAAACTTGTTATTATCTGATAGACAATATAGTCTACTGGGGATTAACGGATTAACATGAATCAAATTATTGGTTTTTATTATTCAAATATCATTTTACATAATTTCAAAGTTGAACCATTACTTTATTTTTTTTCTCATTGATTTTAATGTAATTACAAATGAAACAATTTTATTGTAAATTTACAGAATATGTTTAGTCTAACCATATTTTTTTCATGGCTAAATATGAGTTAATTTACATTTCACGATTTTTTAAACATTGGTCCAAAACTACTAAGGTCAGGTGGGGGAAGAGAAACGCAGGGATAAGAGGGCTCTACAGACCATAATCACTCATAACTCGACGAGTTATGGTCTGTGGTGCCTCTTACCCCTGCCCTGCCCCTGAATTTCTCTTCCCCCACCTGATCTTACATTACGTTCGTAAAAAATGTGTGCGCCCTCTTAATGGTCTTGTGTGACGAACGACTTCTGACTTTACATGTCAAATGGCCAACAACAGCAGAAAACACTCGTTCGCGCGCTTCCACGTGCCGAACAACAAGTGACAATTATTGTTGCTCAGTCCCGCAAATCCCGCGGGATCCCGCTCGATTTTCGTGCGGGATTGGTCCCGCAAAAATGGTGCGGGATCCCGGTATTTCGGGATCCCGGTATCCCGGTATTGCATTCCCTAGTACAGAGAGCAGATTGATTTATTCGCTTTACCTATTCGTCTTACACAGTGAGTTAAATACGGTAACATTGTAGTAGGAAGAAATTTTTTGAGACATTGTTTTTCCATTGGACTCAAAAGGGATTGTTTCTGATTTCAAAGATTCCACGCCAATTAAATTCTCGAAAGTCGTACTCCTTCATTGAGCATTATGATTACTTTAAGGATGAATACAAGACTATAAATTGACCATAAATCAAACTGAGATACCTGAATTTGAATTCATATTTACATGTATGTACGCGGGACTTAATCACGATTTTATTTACCTTCTCGACATACATACATATAAATATGAGCGAGAATCGCGAAAGTTTAAAACATTACTGAATTTGAATTGTCTGATTAACCAACCATACAAAAATATTTTCGTGGCAGTAGATAAATACTACATCTAGCATGGCAACGCGCGCTCGAGACGAGTCAGGCGAAAGATAGACTGTATCTGTCACTGTTTGACTAATGATCGGAAAAATGCAGTCCATCTCACGCGTGACTCGACATGTGCCCATTACCATGCTAAGCCAGCAGTAAACATCAGCTCAAGTTTTAAAGAAAAAGTCAAAGCAAACGCACAGCCAAAGCCGCTTTGTCTCGATCATAATTCGACATCTGCCTCTTCAACTCCTTGTTGTCAATGATGGCTGCCTCCAGCGGCTCCCGAAGACCTTTAGCCTCGGCCAGAGCGTCTCTTGCTATCTTCTCTGCCCGTTCTTTGACCTTCTGCATGTCTTCCATCTGTTGCTTTAAGCTGCTGATTAATCCTGAACATAGTAAGTCAAGTTTGATTTTGGACAATAATTCTGGAAAATTCAGAGGTGCGAGCCTGGGATTCGAACCAACCCTCGGCATCAGATGTCATAAGGCCCAGACTCGCTTCTCTATTTTTTTTCGGGGTTTACGTCGAGCTACTCGTTGACGGGAAACATCGTGAGTAAATTTGCATACAGCGACGAAGTAAAAAGTTAGTGAAGTGTGGTGTTCAATCCACATTGGGCTCGTGAGGGAACTACATACCCGAACCATCACCTACAGAGAGGAGGCCTATGCCTAGTGGTCCGACATAATATATTGTTTAGGCCGGATTATTATGAGTATAAGAGTACGTCTGTAAATAAAAATGACTAGAAGTTGACACATTTTGTGTGTGGGAGCCATTAAAAATCTGCCATCTGGCCATTTTTTTCTAATCTCATTAAAACATAATAAATGCTACAAATGTTAACTACCACAGAGATTGACAGCGTGCCACACACAAAAGCTTGTCAAACTCGAGTCAATAATCTGCTCTGGACATCTTGAAACTGGTTTTGTTTCATGATTGCTCCACAATCACAAAAACTGACAGTACGAGTATATACATAGAAAATAAAAATTCTAAATGTTGCTTCTTACCCAAGTTGTTTAAAGTGATGTCGTTGTAATAATTCTTCAAGTCCGAAAACGCTCTTTCGTGATGAGCTATCAGTTCCGAGAGCTGTTTATTCTTTCTCTCTTCCACTTCCGCTATCTCTGTTCTATGCTTCACGGTCAACTCCACTTTGGTCTCATGCAGTTTCTTGTCAGCTTTATCTTCTATCTGCATTGCTCTCTCTTCAAACTCTGCTCTAGTTTTAGACAGTTCTTCAGCATGTATCAATTTAGCTCTTCTTAATTCATCTTGTGCTGCTAGTTGCTTCTCCTTAATCTCTTTTCTTAAAGATCGTTTATCATTAAGAAGTTCAAGTTCTTGTTCGGCGTGTTCTTCTTTAGCCGCTTTCAATGCAACCAAATTCTCAGCTCTCAGCGCAGCAGCAGCCGCCTGCTGCTCATACTTCAAATGCTTGATCTTCTGTTTCTCTGTTTCTAGTAACTCCTCATTCTCTTCTTGCGCTTCTTCGGTAGCTCTTTCTCTATTTCTCAATTCTGCTTTCGCTTCTTCTAACTGCTGTCTAGTGATTTCCCAGAAGGTTCGTATTTTGTCTCTCTCCAACTGGAAGTAGTTGCGTTCTTCTCTTTCCTTGTCGAGTTCTTCTTTGACCCTGAGAGTGAACTGCTCCAACTTTTCTCTGGACATCTCCGACGTGTCCACGCCATCGATGATGATAGCTGCAAAACACGTTAAAATCAAATAGAATGACGGCACCAGTTAGTTTAAACTTACCTACAAATACAAGTAAAGGACGCTTCAATTGTAAAAATAAATCAGTAAATATCAATCCTTTAATGCTTATTAAATAAAAGCTTTATTCATCATTACATACCCTGTATGAAAATCATGGCCAAAAATCAATGTCAAATTGTATTTTAGAATAAAGAAAGAAAAAACAACATTGTTGTGGATTTAACCCTTAGGTGCATACGGTATCAAAAATGATACCATGTCTTTTCACCACTCTAAAATATTTTTATTCTTTCTCGCCACCTTCTAATACCAGTATTTTGTTACCTTTGCTCAAATACTTCAAAGAAAAAAAAGAACTGTCAATCCTAGTACAGCCATTTTTATACTAAGTGTCAAAAGTTTGAATTGTGCGGCTACTTTTTGCAAAAGGTAAAATTGCAAGTTTTCATTTTTTTTATCTGGCGGACCATGAGATATTTCCAATCGGAAAAATATGTATAAGAAAGGTTAGTATTTCTATTTATCGGGGATTATAGAAGTTTTTGTGAGATTTGTGTTAATACAATAGTTTTTTGAGTTTCCAGTTGGTATCGAAAATGATACTCCATGCGATGACGACTTTTTTTGTAGTATCAATAATGATACTCCATGCACTACGCTTACTTTTTCTACTAGCATGGTTTACAGAACTTTTTGAGTTTTTTATACTTTACCATTATTTATCAAGTAGTGTGGGCATGTCAATAAAAGCTTATTTACATGCCCAACATCACCACATAGGGTTTGTCTTAGAAAAGGACGTAGAAGCACTGTTGATTCAGTTAGAAGGTGGAAAAATATCGGAAGACAATGCCGAGTCCGAAGGAGATGATCTGGAGTTTTCTTAATCACTCGAAGACCTGCAAACAATTCTCGAGGAAGAAGAGACAACAGAAGAACCTACAAGTATGGCAGAAGAATTAAATTTTATAGAAAAACCTGGTTTAACTAAGATCCTCAGATCCTCATTTTATTAAACGAGAACAGGCCATAGACGAGTTCACAAGATCCGTATATACCCATAAACACACAAAAACATGAATTTCATTTATAGCTAATGTTTTGCGATTGTTAAAATTCTATTTTTGAAGTTTATATTTTATTGACTAATTATTTTAGAACATATTTTTTTAGTGCTTGCTCCATGGAGTATCAAAAATGATACAAAGTGTTTTCGTAAAAAAAAATATATAAAAAAATAATTACGATTTTTTTTACTATTTTTCCAAGCATTCACCCATATTTCCCAACCACATATATTTTTTTCGTAAAAAAAAATTAAATCATGCACCTAAGGGCTAATCCGAATATACTTAAGCCTTGAACAAGTAAAAATAACTTAATAATCGTAATGCAATAAAATAGTTCAATGCTATGCAAATAGCGCCAAAAGGGCCGCACTCAGCATAATATTGCGGCAAACCGCAATGCTGATTTTCAGTGCGACCTTGAAATTACTAAAATAAATCATTCACAAAAGCAAATAAAATTTGTAGACTAAACTCGTACCTAGGAAGTACATTGAAGAGTAAAACGACTGAGTAAAGTATTACTTTTCAAATCTATATATGTATATAAAAGAAAGTTGTGTTAGTTACACCATTTATAACTCAAGAACGGCTGTACCGATATGGCTGAAAATTGGTGGGTAGATAGCTTAGAGCCAGGAAAAGGACATAGGATACTTTTTATCCCGTTCGACATCTATACAGGATGTTCCAAATTTGAGACATGAAGGGGAAGTACCTTAAATATCGTAGATAGGGTATTTTGCTCAAAGAAGACTTTATCTTTTTAAACTGATGAAACACGGGTCTCAACGCGATGATTATTTACCTTTATTACTCCGACGTTTCGACACGGGTTGCACCGGCCGTGGTCTCGGAGAAACTGTCCGTTGCAGCGAAATTGTCAAAACGGAGCCACGGGTAAACACACATTGAAGTACCCGAAAAAAGTCAATAAAAATGTTGGGGGTAGGCCGATGAAATGTCCAACTACCCGAACATTATTATGTTAACTGTCAACAGCACGGCACACAACACTCACAATATCCCCGCACTGATCCGATGATATATCCCGTGGTATCAACTTCTGAATCACCGGACCCCAAGTTGACGATAAATTGAAACCGTCTTCTCTATTAAAATTCTTAGGATGTTTCTGAATTTCGATCGCCTCCCGTATAACCCGTGGATAATAGTGCCGTTCGGTCGAGAGTAATTTGGGTTTGTGTAATTCTATCCAGTGATTTGGTCCAGTCGTGAGTAAATGTTCAGCTATTGCGGATTTGTGTATTTGGCGATTTTTGACTGCCGCTATATGTTCTTTCACCCGCTCCTGAACGCTTCGCTTAGTCTGGCCAATATACACCTTCCCACAACTGCACTCTATCATATACACACCGGGATTCTGGAAAGGAATAACATCCTTCGGGCTGCGCAAGTGATTAGCTACTTTGGATAACGGAGTGTATACAGTCTTAATGGAGATTTTCTTAAGTACTGCTCCAACTTTGTCCGTTATCCCTTTGACATACGGCATAAATGCTGGCTGCCTACTGACCCCTGGATGTCTTTCCCTCTTCTTGACTGTGCGCTGGATTCTCCCAACATATCCATTCTTCTATTCAGTTTAAAATGTGTACAAAGCGCGAGAGTTTAAAATATTATATTAGACTTTATCTTATTTTTAAAAGTTAGTAATTCTGCATTAATAGTTTTTTTTTAATTACACAGGGTGTTCCAAATATAGCACACGAAGGGGAAGTACCTTAAATATCGTAGATCGGGTATTTTGCTCAAAGAAGACTTTATCTTATTTTTAAAAGTTAGTAATTCTGTATTGATAGATTTTCTAAAAATTACACATGGTGTTCCAAAGTGGGACATGGAGGGGAAGTACCTTAAACATCGTAGATAGGGTATTTTGCTCAAAGAAGACTTTATCTTATTTTTACAAGTTAGTAATTATATATTGATAGATTTTCTAAAAATTACACCGGGTGTTCCAAAGTTATGGGACATGGAGGGGAAGTACCTTAAATATCATAGATAGGGTATTTTGCTCAAAAAAGGTTTTATCTTATTTAAAATTTAGTAATTCTGTATTGATAGAATTCCTAAAAATTACTTGCTTCGTCTGGGAATCGAACCGACTTAAATGTCAAAAAAAAAATCATCCTACTTTTATGATGCCAATCGAAAGAATAGCTAAAAAATAAGAACTCTGCCTAAGTAACTTAGTATTTTAAAAGAAAGGAACAACGTGAAATTAATAAGTTTAATCAAATTAAAAACATACATGAACCTGTCGTAATCAATTAAGTGGGTACTTATATTAAAATTTTCAACTCTCTAGCGGTCACGGTTCGTAAGATACAGCCTGGTGACAGACGGATAGACAGACAGACAGACAGCGAAGTCTCAGTAATAGGGCCCGTTTTTACCCCTTGCGTACGGAGCCCTAATAACAATATTTGTCAGCATTTCAAATCAAAGGTTTCAATGACTTTTTAATACTTATTCTGTTAACCGGGGTTGTGACGATTCAAACTAATCCGAAATCAGCTAAATCGGTTTAGCCGTTCTTTAGTTAATGCTGACATATTGTTTTTCTATATATGTAGGTAGACCTATAAAATTATACTATTCATAACTCGAGAACGGCTGAACAGAACTGGCTGAAATGTAGTGGGGAGGTATCTTCAATAGGCTTCAAACCTCTAGGGAAAAGACATAAGATACTAATAGGTAGGTACATAAAACAAAGTCGTGTTTGTGCGACCGTATATAACTCATGCTATCCCGGTACATTTAAATCAAAAATCTGCTCATTCATTGTGTCAGGCGGAACAAAGTTCGCCGGGTCAGCTAGTTAATTATGAAGTTGAGAGCAGACGAAAAATAACTGCCTACGCAATATTTTCGTCACTTTATCCCTATCGTAATCTCAACAATCTCGTCATGCATAGGTTTTATTAATTAAATATCAGCGTGACTCATCAGACAACAAGTTATTTGAGTGCTTCTGTATTTTGTATCTTTTTTGTATTTTGATACAAATTCAATTAATAATTAAATAGGATTTGCCGTGTGGTGCCGGGTTAGAATGGCATCTCCCTCTTTCTTTCTGTGGAAATTAAGAGTCGACTCTGGGAAAGGGTTAGTGTATTTTGGGCGATAGTCTAGCAACCTGTCACTGCAATATCACGTTTAACTAAGTATCTGGTTACCCTGAAATTGCTAAACGTGGCACTGGATTTTCGAATTCATGTGCTCTGCCTACCCCTCTTGGGAATACAGGCGTGAGAATATGTATGTATGTATGTAATTAAATAGGATGTGTATTATTAATTAACTAGCTTTTACCCGCGGCTTCGCTCGCCTTGAATTCAGGGTAACACCGAAGAGATTTCGCAATTATTTTAATACGCTCCTGTATTGCCCGTGTGGTGCCGGGTTAGAATAGCACCTCCCCCTTTGTTCCCGTGTGTGTCGTAAGAGTCGACTCTGGGAAAGGGTTAGTGTATTGTGGGCGATGGGCTAGCAACCTGTCACTGCAATATCACATTTAACCATCTGGTCACCCTGAAATTGCTAAACGTGGCACTGGATTTTTGAATTCATGTGCTCTGCCTACCCCTCATGGGAATACAGGCATGAGAATATTTATGTATGTAACGATTCGCTAACTGGGAGTTTTTATAACGTAAAAATGCCCTTAGTCATTTCACAAAAAAACTACTATAGCGTTGTAAACAGGCATATATTTTAGCAGACGTATTATATGTACAGTCTAGGAAATTGACACCTGTGCCACTTTGAATCTTTTCATAGTGAGTTTCATATTGCTTTGATTAGTAGAAAGTATTGTACGTCACAGAGACATTTTTGTAAGAAGGTACAAAGTGGCACATTAATCATTCCTTGACTGTACATATTGATAAAATTGAAAACAAAAACTTAAAAGCTAATTTTATTTATTTTTTAGACAATTTTACAAAAAAAATATCAACTTCACTACGCTGGCCTCAATAAGGTTCCGCAGCAAACGCACTACCTTCAGGCGAGTTCCGTTACATAATTTTGGTGGCAATAGATTCCTTAGAAACACAATCGAAGCTCCAACTTTGAGAAAAAGAGTGAGTTCAGGTAGCCCCGAGGCGCCCACAGAGTTCAAAAATTCTACTGGGCACGTGGTTTTAGTTTGAGGATCTACGGCAGTATTGATAGATAGGTATACCGCCAGTTCCTCTTCAATTTCCATTAATATGCGCTCATGAACATCAGTAATACTGAGAGGAGGCCTGTGCCCTGTAGTGGGGTGTATATAGGCTGATGATGATGATGATGATGAACATCAGTTGCCTGGTTGTTTGTTGGGTCAATAAAGCTCGTTCAAACGTCCATAAATACTCGTGGAGTATTTCCCGCAGGTCTCCATGAACCGAATGGATGAGTTCATCAATGGACGGCACAGTTTTACAAAAAGGCTCCCGCAGTCGAATCAACTCATTGGTTTAGTGTCCTTCTCCAACTTAAGTAGCAATTCGGAGAATTTTTGAGCGTGTGAACTATTCCGTTTGTAGCAAATTCTGCACGTTCGTTCTCAACGTCGATCGTTTTAAGCAAGTATTTACTTTGTTGGATCTAGTCCTTTGATCAAAACTGGCTAGGTCTGTTGGAAATCACCGGAAAAGAGAAGTTTGATGCCACTCATGGTGCGAGCCGATCGCCGTATATCTCGCAGGCCTCGCAGCATTCAGTCAACTGGTTCTATTACCTTTTTGCGGACCATTGTGCATTCGTATCAAACGATAAGGCAGCAATCTTTGAATTCTTTTGCTTTATCATTATTTCGACACAATACAATTATTACTTCTTTGGCAATTGGTTGACAGAGCTGTTGATATTCGTCGCTTGGCGACCAAAACATCCACGCCATATCCACGCACAATGCGCATCAAGCAGACAAAAATTCTAAAAATCACTAAAACCTTTTTAGTTATCGATTTTAAAGCCCCTTAAATAGTTTAGTATTAGTTTAAATAGTTTCTTCGTAAATATCTTCCATGTTTTTCACCCTCTCAAACTTTCGACCCTCAATTGCTTTATTATTATGTATCTAGATTTTCATTTAAGATTAAAAATGATACGTGAAACGGAAAATTTAGCAGTGTCTCTTGTCATTGAACAATAAAGATTTTGACAGCTCCATATCTTAGGGAATAAGGACTAATTTATTAACAAATATATTAGAAACTGTCGCCTTAGCGACTTCAGCGCAATAAAAGTTCGCAAAAAAGCGTGAGATGAGTTACATTATTGGAGTTTTAGTATAGATCCTTATATATTATTTAATATTAGTGTAGCTATAAACCTTCCTCTGGAATCACTTTACCTATTGAAAAAAACCGCATTGAAATCCGTTGCGTAGTTTTAAAGATTGAAGCACACATACAGACGGACAGACGGCGACCGCGACTTTGTTTTATAATATGTAGTGATTTACGAACCTGGCGCCTTTTTGCCGCCTTTTCCTCCTTTGGGTGGCTAAAACATAATACCGTCATAAATAACATAACAATTCTCAGTTACACTAGCTTAAAATAATGCAATCGTATTTCTGGACAAACTTACCATTTCGATTTATATTTTAGCACCGAATTTACGAATAAAAATTGATAGCAAAAATAGAAAAACACTAGTGCAATGACAGGGCGTCGTCAAGGACAACAAGCGTTGTCATAGTTACGATGTGATTGTTGTTTTTTTAATTATTTTCACTACGGAAAAGGCAAAGGCCAAAGGTTATGAAGTGACTGTCGCGACTGTTGCAAAAAAAAATTTATGCATGACCTATTTTATAAAAAGTTGTAGGTAGGCTTTTTCGAATAAAATATAATCGCGGACAAACATACATACATACATACATACATACATACATACAATCGAACTGAGAACCTCCTTTTTTTTGAAGTCGGTTAAAAATGGTTTTTCCTAAAAAATGGTGTACCGTGTGGTGTCGGGTTTAGAATAACACCTCTCGATTTCTTTCGTGAATGTCGCAAGAGTCGACTAAGGAAATAGGTTAAGGTACAAATTTTAGGCGACAGGCTAGCAACCTGTCACTAATATACTTGCCAACTCAAAACCTGAAAAATGCTAAAAGTGGACACGAAACGTAAAATAGTCATAGTTTTGACAACTTTGCATTTCGTATGCTACTGGATCGTGGTCTACTCCATTTGGGAATATAGGCGTGATGTATGTATAGTAAAAAAAGTGACGCAAAAATTATCATTTTTGCTCTGCTTACCGTCATGAGCCAATCAACCACAACCACGAAGAATGTACGCCAGCTGCACAAGCTGCCATTCAAAATCGACAATCCATTACACAAAATTCGCCCTTACAATTATTTAACTACTTGACAGTAAAAAGACTAATAATAAAAACCTTCATACATACACACATACTTATGGTTCAAACTCAGAACCTCCTTTTTTTTTAGTCGGTTAAGGTACTAAAACCTTCTCCTGAATGTAATAAATACTTTGCTGAAAACCGCATCCAAATAGCTTTAGCCAAACGCGAGATAATCGCGGACAAACATACATACATACATACAAACAATCGAACTGAGAACCTCCTTTTTTTTTGAAGTCGGTTAAAAAGAGCCACGATTGCCGAATTCATAACCATCCCCACATCATTACAAGTATTATAACGCGTCCAACCTTTGTAGGGATTATCGGCTTACTGGTAATAAGGCAGAGATGAGCTGCGGGATTTTACTTGTGTAACAGGAGTAGAGACACGTTTTGAGCATGGTATACAGTATTTATCACGTAGTTAGAAAGTAGGGTAGGTAGAGCACAAAACGATACATGGCCAAAACCAGCAACGCTGTCTAACGTACCATTAAATCTACATGGTTTTTAATTTGACAGTTGAAACCGAAAATCGCTTAAAATTGAAACATTTCAAAGCGAACTGATACTGACACTGTCAAATTAAAAACGATGTCGATTTTTGGTGCGTTAGACAATAGCGCTGCAGGACTATTTCACGCTAGCTTTTGCCCGCGTTAAATTTGGGGTAGCACAGAAGAGATCTTGTTAGCCTCAGCCCGCATGCCAATTTATAGCTTTTTACGTTGAAAATTGCGGAATCCTACTATTTTTCCTATCGTCATATTTTGGAAAATTCAAACAAAATCTTTATAAATTGTAGCCTATATGCTATTCTGATGTATAAGCTGCATTATTGTAAAGTTTCATTAAAATCCATTCAGTAGTTTTTGCGTTAAAGAGTAACAAACATCCAAACATACTCACAAACTTTCACATTTATAATATTAGTAGGATTTCGTAGCAATTAGCATAACTTCCGGTTGACACATTGATGCTAGAGGTAAAATTTTAAATAATAAAATCGCCAATGAACAACCGCCAATCGCCTTGTATTTCCTTTAGACCTAAACAGACATTACAATTCACAGTACAACAGAAACAGGAGGAAACAGTTAATCATCAGGACTGGAATCCTCTTCCATGACGTCCCAGAGGTACCGGTTCCGGAACTCGACGTTCTTTGTGTCGCTGCCGGTGTCCAGGCCATAGTCATCGGCGATGGACTCTGCTGATAACCTGGAAGGACATCATCATAATCGCTATCACTATCATCATCACTACATAGTACCTATAAGACAAAGTCGCTTCCCGCTGTCTGTCCTTGTGTATCCTTAGGTCTTTAAATCTACAGAAGTTTTTGGAGCCTTTTTTTTTAAATATAATGTTTGAATTGAAAAGAAAAGTAAAAATGTTTTCCTTTTTTCATCTATAATAAATCAAAGAAGACACAAGTGCCACTACCACGATAGTTTTATGTGCATACGCCATAATTGCCACCCCTAAGGCCACCTAACTGTGTTTTATGGTAGACACGTCAGACAGTAGAGTATTCTATATCGCAGATGGAAATTAAACTTACCGACTGTTGGAAATGTCGATATAAACCCTAATCACATTTGACTCTCTGGTGCTAACTTCTGCATGCTAGCAGTAATTGCAGGTTTAGTACCTGAAGTCATTATCAAGGAGTGATGTCATCGAGAGGAGAGTGGAGTCAGTGATGTTGATGGTGTCTCCGGCATCACCCCGCTCGGGCTGGCTTCTGGTGGTGCCCAGAGTCTAAAAACAACAGAACATCAATACTATCATTAGAATCTGGATGGGTCTGTATAAAAAACAACAGAAGATCATTAGGATCTGGAATTTTTGCAGCAAAACTGACTGTTGCAACCTTACTAGATCTTGAAATTTACAGACATCCATCACGGACGAAGTTCCAAATGAGGTAGGCAGACTATACGAAACCATACTCGTACACAGTCAAAACCATGACTTTTTCCCGTTACTCAGACACTTCTAGCATATTTTTAGGTTCTAAATTAAAGGGTACAATAATGTCAGGATGCTAGTCTGTCTTCTAAATCCCTGTTCCTTGTTGTCTGTTCCTTGGTCGCCTTTTAAGACATCCACGGAAGAAATGGAGAGCCACACGGGACAAATAAAATACGAGTTCATAATATGCGGGTAGGAGGATAATTGAGAATAGTGAGGGTAGATTCCACTCACGTCAACGATCGCCATGTGAAGAATAGGCACTTCCAGGGTCAAAGGCTGGATCTCCTGAGGCTCCTCATCCAGATATGTTCCTTTCGCTGACACCTGCCAATCGCTGGTCTGCTGAGATCAGAAAGAATAGTCGATCGATCGTCGATGGCATCGGTCAACGTCGATCGAGTTGACTGGTCTGGTAGCTTTAATTGATCGGCAGATACCGTTCGACTAACCATTTGGTCGATGGCACCGGTCGATGCTGATCAATTAACCCCGGCTATATTCCATTCTACTATTTTATTCAACCATCGATCCATGCCGTCTTTCGACGATCGATGAATTGATCTGGTAGAAAATATCGATCGAAGTCGACTATTCCATTCTACCATCGATTTATGCCGTCGATCGATGATCGATCGATTGACCTGGTAACATCGTTGGGGGATAAATAATGATTAAATTAAAATAATTTTAAACAAAAAAAAACCGACTTCAAATTAGCTATATCCCGAAAGGAAACTTCTGTTTATGTACATACATACATACA